>BMAW01003135.1:0-11981 GCA_019974015.1 Nephila pilipes
CCCGATGACGTGTCCATCATTAGCAAGAATAGGATGATCGATTTGACATTGAAATCGAATTGAATTATTGTGGCATTGATGTGAGCAGCTCGTGTTTCCACTTCCTCCTCGTGCCGCTCTGGTAGGGGGCCAAAAGGGGGTCATGTAATCGGATTAGGTCCCCACTCATTATGGATGCCCACTGATCCGTCTTCGGCCGTTAACGGAGTGTCCACTGCAGTCCCCCCTCCCCCATGCTAAGCCCTGGCTTAGAGCGGAAAACGTGGCGGAGGACTTCCCCATTAGGATCTCACTTGTAACAACCTGCATAAGATCTGGAAGGTTAGGGTGAGCTCATTCAGAAGGACTCCATAGTAAGAGGTGGCTATGATATCTCGCTGTTCAGTCATTTCTTTTTTATTCTTGTTGATGAGCATTAATTTATTCTTCGGCTGGGGGGGGGGTTAAACATTAAGCACTGCAGAGAGCAAGAATTAACTTCACTTCATTAAAAAAAATTCTACACCCCTCTTCTTTGAGATATTAAGTTCACTTTTTCTCTCACCACTTCTGAAATGTTAACTTTTTCACTTCTTTCTCTTTCAGTGATAACTTTCACACAATTACAACTTTTACTTATTGTTTGCCTTTAAACTACAGATAAAGAACAGGCTTAGTCATCAAACAATGACAACAAATTTATTCGTTTATATCTTCTATTGAGCTGCACTGTATAGCAGCGAAGCTTACCTTTAGCGCATGCCTTTCCTGTGACGGTTAACGTCATAAAACAATAACAACACAGATACATATCACTTGCCGCACAAAGTTGGTAAGAAACGCAGTTGCGTTTAACACGTGCTTCAACTGCGATGGTTACAGAAAACTTCCTTCCACTGGAGGGCTGTTTCATAAGACAATAGCAACATAAGTGCATACCGTCTATCGCATAAAGTTGGTGAGAAGCACAGCTTACGTATGCGCTTGTGTCATCAGAGAATCTTCTGTTGGATGTTACTTTATAAAACAATAAAATACAAGTACATATCGTCTTTCGCATTACGTTGGTGAGCAGCACAGCTTACGTTTAGCGTGTGCGTCACCTGCGATTCGTACATAGATCTCTACCCCTCTCTTGTGTTTAATAAACACCTTTACACAGTCGGCCCTTACAAAGCACCCCACACAAAGGGGGAAACACAAGACAGTGTGAGTATAGCATTTTGTAAAGCATCCATTTTATTCATCTCTACTGTCATATTTATTATCTATTTAGTTACCAAGTCTAATAACACAAATGTAACAGTAAAAATGTTTACTCTTATCAGTTCATGGATGTTTCTTAGGTCTTGAATATGCTGTCTCTCCTTCTCTCTTCTAACCTTCACCATGCATGAAATCTAGCATAACGTTAACATTAAATTTTTATGTTTCATTTGTTAGGATCGATGTTTTATTTTATGCAATTCAAATTATAAGAAAAATCCCCTAGTTTAATGAAGAGAAAAATCGCTGATAGTCTGTCTAATGTTACAAGTTTAAATAATAATGTGCGACTGGGGTACTTTATTGAAAGGTCATTATTCTGATACTACTGAGTTGTTCAGAAACTACTAGCTGATTTTTCGACTCAGTTTCAAAAAGTTGATTCAGGTAACTATTTTTGTAGCGTTATTCGAAATTTTACATGCTTAATTATTGATATATATAGTCCTTAATAAATTTTCAGTTGTTTCTTTTAGAATACAACTTTGAAGGATTTAAATCTTTACAATAACGGAAACGAAAAAAGAATTTTTTTTTTGTTTTTCTTTCATAAATTCTAATTCAATCAAACGCAGGGCATATACAAAAGAATATTCCAATTTTCAAGAGCTACTGTTACAAAACTTAAGAAGTTACACACACATAACCTTTATTGAATAAATTGAACTATAAATAACACTTCAAAGTTTATAAAATTATAAATGTTCAATGAGGCCACGGTACCAGAAGTAGAACGATATCCAGCTGATAATAAAATCACTCACACGTCCGATCTCTACCAATTATGGAAGCAGAAAATTCTGTAACATATTCAAGTAAGAAATGTCAGCTACAATGGGCTCGTGAAAAAATCCTGGGATACGAACATAATACATTATCCTTCGGAGAATCGCGCTCCACTTCAACGGTTGATACATCCCGTATGTGAGCTTTTGACTCGGTTGACCTTGCAATTGAAGAGTCGCTTCGTCGTTAAAAACAAACTTACATATAGAGGAATCGTCTTTGTCGAGTTTATTAACAAAAAACTTGCACAAAATTTCTATTTTTCAACATTTGGGGTAAGAGAGTTTTCCAGCTGTAACTTACATGTGCGACGACTTTTTTTTCTTTACCAACAACGCCAGAAGTTAAACGCCTTAATATCTAGCCTGATTAGGACGTCTCTTTTTGGTGTCATTTATAAGAGCGCAGCAAAAAGCGACTGGTCTGACCCAATGGTCAAGAGTTCAAAACGCAGCTAATACTCCAAGGTGAACTGTCCTCTCCGTCCAAGGGGTCGAAAATATCTAACGCCAAAGTGGTGACCCAGGATTTGAGCTTTAAATGAAGGCACAGCCTATAACTACTGATTACATATGACCTCAACACAAAACACTTGCCTCTGTATGTCTAACTAACACAACAGTAAAATTACTAAATGTAATTTCATTCAGTGTAAATTACTAAATGTAATTTCATTTTTATTGTGTGTCTCGTTGAATTTATTTTTAAAAACTTTAGAGAAAATTTTAAGAAATCTCCGAGAAAGAATGCAATCAAAACATCAAGCTTGCGTAATTATTAAAATTCATTTTCATTCTAAAATCCTGTGATGCTTTTCTCATTGTTGTAGAAGACTAGAAAATATTTTTAAAATTCATTTTGATATGGTTTAATCAACAGGTGAATTAATTTTGTGGGAATACATAGCTATTACAACGCGGATACAGTTTGATTTACCAAAAAATCACATAAAAGCAGTAACAGGTCTTGCATCCATTTTTATTACTTTCAGAAATGAACGATTTAAAAAATCGTGGAAATGATGATTGTGAAGTTTTTAAAACTATCGAATGCACAAATAATTTCGTATTTGTAAAATTCGTATTCTTTTATTTAGCGATCTGCGCAGTTGCACGATTGGCGCTATTTCAAAATCGCCAAATTGACGACTATAATAAAAACCAATTTAAGAGTGTAGGATAAACAGCAGCTTCAACCTCTTTCACTGTTTAATACTATTTATTTCCGTATTTGAAATGTATTGATATTAGAGATCATAAACATTTTTAAAATGAGTTGGAATATCGACTACTCAATAACTTTTCTTATCTAACATTTCTTTGCCATATATTTGTAGGACAGATTCTACAGTTCAATTACTTCCCTTCCTTAACAAAGCGCCTTCTATCTTTGTCACTCTAAGAAATTGCTTCCAATTCTCCTTGCCTCTTTTTCCGATACAAATAATAACTTTTATGTGAGTTTCATTCCTTAAAACGATATTGGTTTTGAAACCATTTAAAAACATAATTCGTTTTTGCCTTCTATCAGGCCCGAATGTTATTTTCTTCTATCAAGAAACCTGATAAAATTTTGAAAAATGGCTTCTCATTTCTTAAAATATTATCTTGTTCTTCTCTCTCCAAAGTGCCTGTGCTTGTGGGAAAAAAAGGATCATAAATATTGCTCGAAACAGTGACCTAAATTTGCTTTCCAATAATCTACTTCAAGAAATTAATGAATCTTTTAGCCATAAATTCGTGATATCATTTAACCGGTAATGAACCGAAGCAAATATCGATCTCGACTGTTGGCATTTTGCTGTGACTAATTGAGTGTTCTGCTTGAAACCATCAGATTCGAAGTTTTTCATTTTAGCAATCTAGCTTTTCAATCACGTGAATGATTTAGAATGGTAAAACTTAGGGCAGAAAATATATAAAGAATTTTTTCTTATATTTCGACGTCGAAATGATATCGAAATAAACTATGAAAACGTTCCAAAAATGTGGTTTTAAAGTGTGTGTTTTTATTGATGTTGTATCTTAAAATATGTGGTCATAGTCCCAAACTCTTGGCTGACGTTCTTTCCATCGAATTATAGCACTAAAAGACCTGTTGTGCAGTAGACTGATGCACATTAAATAAATCGAGGGCTCAAGCTCTCTCATTGGTTTGGTGTGGATGTTTGGAGAGGTAGGTACTAGCTCAGGTGTCGTCCTTATCACTCAACCGAGACTTGAAATTGCGAGATCCTGCGCCAATATCCCAGGTAATGCTTCTAAGTTCAACATCAATAAAAAAATTAAATAATTAAATTTATTATTATTCTCAAATAATCGGGAAAACATACTATGCCAGTCTTTATTCCGGGTTTTAATTAATTGATAGTTTATTAAAGTCATACTTAAAAGCAACACTAGAAATATTGACAATCAGCCAAAGAGACCAACCCCTCCCAAAGGGCTTAGAGCTATCGAGCTGGACTCCAGGAAATAAACTAGAACCACAGCAACAAGAGGAGAATCACAAAATTAAATACAGGATGTTCCGAACTTTTTAAGGGGTTGATAGATACATTTAAAATAACAATTTTCACCATACAATACATAGATGTAAAGCAAGCGATGAATCGGTGGATAGCACTGTAATGGAAAGCATAAAGTTTTATCGTCATATCTATTATGGATTTCAGGAGACATGGCCATTTTCCTTATTACTGTACATCGCCCCTATCACCTTGTATGTTATACGAGTAATGATACTACGGATGAGCTTCAAGATATGATTAGGCTATGTCCTTTCACTGATTAATGTAAGCCTCCCTGCCTCCAGAAATCCATGATAGAAATAACGATGTGTAAGAAAACTCGCTCTTTATGCTTTCCAATACAGCGCCGTCTAGCGGGTTCCCGCTTACTCTCCGCCAATGCATTGTATGGTGAAAATTGATTGCTTAAATGTTTTCTATCACCCCTTAAATTTTTGTCCGTGAGTTTCGAAACATCCTGTACAAAAAATTAAATTAAATCTACATAGGTTTTTGCACTAAAAATTTATGTTCCATAAATTATAACAAAATCACAAATTTTCTAACGATAAGATAACGAAATATAGGTTTAAATTGGATTGATACTTTGAAAAATGGATATCACACTCGAGTCCCTTGATGCGATGTGATTGCTTATTAACGTTGCACTGAGATGAAACACGTGAGTTATTAACGATGGACCTCGTAATTCTGAACTTCGATCCAGTGACGAGAACGACACCTGAGCTGGCATACCTCTACCTAAACTTCTACACTGTGCCAACGGGAAGATTGTCCTTTCACTTCTGATGTATGTTAAATCTGTAAAGGTAACTTTACAGATTTAACATACATCAGCCTCGCTATACGACGGGTCCTTAGTGGCATCAGGACTCGAACCCACGACTCGACGAAAACCGCCGGACACGAGACGGCGACAATGTTCACTAGATTACCGCGGCCCGGGAAATGAAACAAAACTCATAAAACTGAAATTAGAATTCTAGTGTATTTTGATTTTCGCTTGGTAGAACGGAACAAGTATTAATCTCGTTCCCAGTTATTATGAAGGAAATTGCTTTCACTCAAATAAACAAACCTGAATTGAGGCCATCGATGCATTTCATCAACTCCCAACAATATCGAAAGAGACTTTTACAACGGTCACTGCTGCAAGTGTCCCCTATTCGCGATACGTGGAAGTTTTAAAGATAAGTTTTCGACGGTACGTTTTCGCTGACAAAGGGACAGGATTGTTCAATTTCCTTAAAAGCGTTTCGTTATTCACAGAACGAAGCGAATAAATTCCAGCACTTTTCGGAGATGTTTGTTGATGCAATCCCCTTTGCCAATTCAGAGAATGGCAGATCTGATCACATTCAAAGTCATTCCATAACTAAAACAGGATTGAACAGTTCTGTTGTGCATTACAATATATTCAAATTGCACTACATCTCAAACTTCCATGTATCTTAAAGATTTTGCGAATGTTTGAGAACTGAAATATTCAAAAATTGAGTACATGGCTTTCGTTAATTTGTGTTCTAAATTTTGATTCTGATAAAAAAAAAAGTGGTTGATTGTTTATTAATTTGGCACTTAGAAGCAACAATAGAGGGCTATTGGCGACGGATCTTGTAATTTTGAGCCTAAATCTAGTGACGAGAATTATATCTAAAGGGTGCGATAGCCTAGTGGTCATGGTCAGACTTACGGCCGGCTTTTTATTGAGTCATCGATTAGAGCTCTGATGCCACTAAAGACTGACTGTGTAGAGGGGATGGTGCACTTTAAATCCTGGTAGAGGTTCTAAGTCTTCCCAATAGAGAGGTGTGGCAGTTTGGATAAGGAGATTCCAGCTCAGGTGTCGTCCTGCCTTCATGTTGCTTCTAAGTACGACGCTAATAAAAAAAATTCGTATCTGAGTTGGCATTTTCCTCTCTAAACTGCCTCAACTCACTAACAACAAGTATTGAAGTCTCGATAGATTTAACGTAGATAAGCTTCTCTGGACAGAAATCTTTCGTGGAATCAGGAGTCGAACCCACGACTCGATGGAAACGATGCCGATTGCGAGTTCGCGCGACAATATTCGCCGTGACCTAATAAAAAAAAAATAACTCAAATACAAGTAATGGAAATATGTAATGTAAAGAAAAGTTATTTAAATCACTAAATGATGAAATTCGTGGACTTCCTAGATTTTGACTTTGCATGGTGTAGTGTGGAAATTTGGAGATAGAAGTAGCAGTCTTATTTATTGTTCTTGCCAGTTATTTATTATTAAATCCACAACTATGATTTTAAATGATGAGACCAGCCTTATTGTTTCAAATAGCGTTATTTTGTATATTCATATCCTAAACCATACCATCTTTTATATGAATCGTCCTATGATTTAAAAAAGGAAGAAATAACGTTAGTACCAGCATTGTTCTCAGCAGGGGAGGTGGTCACGATCCCAAATTCGTGGCCAACGTTGTTATCGTCGAAGCATGGATTTGGGTCTTGAAGCCATTAAGTGGGCTGATGCACGTTAAATCTGTCGAGGCTTCAAGTCCTCCGTTGTCATGATGGAGAAGTTTGGAAAATGAAGGTGCGACTAAGGTGTCATCTCATTACTAATTATTAAATTTTAGCTGGAAAACAATGTTGTTTTGAAACGTTTAATAATTTTTAGGAGATTATAAACTTTTGAGTCACCCTCACATATCCCTGATTTCCAACTAACTATTTGAATTTAAAAAAAATTGGTTTAAAACAGCTGAACGTTTTTGAGAGTTGTTGAGAGTATTCAGGGTAGTTTCAGAGAAAATGGTCTTTGTCGAAGACTTTTTATTTCTGAAATGTATAGAATTTTTAATGAGCCTGATATCATTAAATGTATTAAAGTGAAACGAACAAACTAAACTTCTGATGTTACTAGAATGGATGAAAAAAAAAAAAATCAGAAGAGATTTTTGCTGCAAAGCCCTTTACTAGTCGGAAAAGAAGAAGACGAAAGCTGCTGTGACTTGATTCTGTTGAATCTGATTTTGAGGTGATTGGGGAGAGGAACTGACAGGGACTAAGACAAAAGGCAGGTTATCTTGGAGGAATCTTCAAAAGGAGGCCTTAACCCACCCTGGGTTGTTGAGTCAAGTATGATGATGAATATATCTTTATATCAGGATAACCCATAGAAAGAGAGGGCTGTTGACTGATTATGGATACCAATGGCTGTTTCGAACCCTGATCCAGAAGGTCTGAAGAAAGTTGATCGGTCGCTATTTGTTGCGCCTTTATCAAATAGACAAAAGAGACGTCTCTCTTGAGCTTGTTATTAGGCGTTTAAGCTTTTGGTATTGTTGTTGAAGAAAGACGCGACAATAATAAATTCTAACATTATCCGCTTTTCTGACATTGCAGTTGCGCAGTCTTTAAAGCCCATCATTTGACTATTGGATATCAGACTGTAGAAAATACTTCTCAAACAGAAGTAGACAGAAACATATTCTCTATAAAACAATTCTTATAAACCCCGTATGTGACATACTTTACTTTTAAGTGAAAATAATAAGATAAAAGTAGTTTCAGCTTTGTTATCCTGACTTAGAACCTTTTTCAGAAAATATGACCAACCAATAATTTGTTTCTCGAAATAAATAGTTTCATTTTCTTCTTATCTTCAGCGACATCTTTATTGCTTCCCTCTATCATCAGCATTACTCAATAAGGTCTTTGCTCGCTTTATTTCTTTCGGTGACTTGTTGAGAGGCGCACAAAATACAGAATTTCTCGAAATTAATCTTCTCCGGATGTTCGGAGCTGCGGACAAAAACAATGCGGGAGCCCCGGCAGTCGAACAGCGAAGAAAACAACGAAGCCGTGAAGAAAACTATCGTCTGCCGAAATGAACAAAACAAGGCGCTGTTGCCTCAGCCACCCAATTGAAGGTGACACCTATTGAACAAAACTTAAAATTTATGATTCGATGGAACAGAATTCTATGATTAGAAGTTGTGCATTCCAGAAACTCTTCTTTTTTTTCTCTCTCTCTCTCTAACTTGCGAGATTCTTCAAAAGAACGAGACAGAAAACAAAAAGAAGAAAAAATGGCACCTGACACACGGTGTGGCACCACGCTATTATCCGAGAACTTATAAATTACCTTCGCCTAATTTAGCTGCTTCGAAATGGAAGGGGGTTGGGTAGGGAGCAGCTTGTTAACATGGTGCCCGCTTCAAAGGGTTGGCGCGCAATTTCCTTGTCCCTTTGTTCCTTTTCTGCTTTCGGATTCGTCGTTAGGGCTAATTTATAACCGGGGCGCGCGAGGTGCCTAAATCACGGCGGATGGCGACGCAATTTGGAACTTTATAAGGGATTTTGTAATTGCGGTCGTCGTGTTACAGGGGCGCGCGCGTAACTGCGACCGTAACTTTCGGAGAAACTTCTGTGCCTTGCATTAGTTCCACTTTAGAACGCGGAGGGAAGTTTTTTTTTGTTTTTGTTTTTGTTTGGAAGAAAAATTTATGGGTTCGCTGAAGTGGGAAGCATAACAAATGATCTCGTATTAGTTTTCGGAAATAATACAATCACTTCCGAGCAAGTTTGAAATTTTTTAAAAGCAATGAAAAGGAGTTTCTGTCGAACTCATACTAAAAAACGGTCACAGCGGCCGGCTTTTTGTCACGGCTTTTGGAAGCGCAATTTACATTTTTTTTGTACAACTACAAGCTTAAGGAACAATAAAAATAAAATATTTCCATTTCCAAAAAGGACAATTTAAAAGGGCTTTTATGTTAACTATTTTAGTATGTATCATGTTATTTTATTTAAATAAAGAATCGAATAAAACAAAATGAGAGCAATTTAAGAATGAAAATGTTTCTCAAAAAAAGAAGGAAAAAAAAAAAAACATAATTACCAAGGAATGTTTCGAAAGTAAATTTCGACATTTACTACTCACACATAAACTTCATCTTCAAAATAAATAAATAAATCATGTCATCATGAACTACGATATTGACCGCTGTAGACATTTTTTTAAATTTCATATATTTACTTGCAATATCACCAGCTAAAATACTCCCTCCTCTTTTCCAACAACACTTCACAACACGAATCTCTACATTGTTCGAAACACAGCTTTAGCAAGTCTTCTTCTGTCAGCGTCTTCAGAGTCACTTTTCTCTTTCATAGCTTCAACACATAAATCTTGTTCCTCTGGCTACAGATCGCCAGGAAACTGAATAGGAATCTCATGCTGCTAGATTCGATGAATAAAGCGGAAGGTTTATTGCAGGTACGCTGCACTTCGCTTGCCGCTGCGGCACGCCACGGTAAACGCATTTACTTTTCCATACATGCCAGCCGCGGCAGCCGCAGCGGCAGCTTTAAAGCCGCTTTTCGCTTCGCCCGCCAGGCGGCAGCATACGCTTGTAAACACCGCGCCGCGTAACGACTGCTGCCACTGCTGCCGTTTGTAGCCGTTTTCATTTTGCAGCTACGCCTTGCATTTTCACCAGCACAGCATGCTGCTGAAAGCGCCATTTGCACGCTTTGCAGGCGCTTCGCGCCGCCAGTAAACGTGGCGCCGCTTGCTCGCCTGCGCAACGGCGATCGATCTCTATCTTTAACAGCCCCATCTCTGTATGCAGCACTGACGCACCGACGCCAGTCGCAAGTTGGCGTGAATGTTTGTCGTAGTGTTCCCTCCAGTTTAAGAAACGACTCTGGTAAGACTTGGTAACATAGTGCAAGGAATTGTTGCGCAGGCTGTTTTTGTATCTTAACAGTGTTTTGTATGGACCCTAAGCACGACTAATAACGGTAGTACTCCACATTACTTTTGATCTTCCTCCTTGACCTCCTGCAGCTACTGAACGAATACCAACGTCTAACTATTTGACGACACACGACCTGTTCACCGACCACGGTCTGTCATTCATATGGACGAATAGACTTACGCACGTCGCACATTGCCCATTACCATTTATGCACGCGCTTCTATTTTGTCTACCGTTATCGGTGATCATGTTCCGGGCGTTGGTGGTCTGCCTTCTCTCTCTTCTTCAATATCCCAGGCATCGTCATTCCTCCTCTGACCACTTCCGTCGTTAAATTTACCAAGGGTTGAGGTACGCACGACGGTGTTGTTCATCTAGTATATGCACGCTTTCCAAAAAATGACGAAACTTTATTTTGGAACATCCTCTTGAACTTTATCCGGTGTACAATTATACTTGATTGAAATTGCAGGATTTTTGTAAAGTGTCGTCGTCAACGTATTTATAGAGTATCTCAAACAACAGCTCAAACCTTCTGGTTTCCATTTGATTCCAGAAAATTCTCCATCATCTGATCAAATTCTCCCCATGAGAGTTATGAAACTTTTCTTCCTATCTCTCAGCCCAAAAGGAGGAGGACTGCAGTAAGCTCTACTCATTTCAGATTACTGTGCAACAGTATGACTCCATTGCTTCACTTCATTTATAATCAGAATTATCAGAAACTCGTTAAGGCGTCTCAGAGGTGGTAGGTGAAAAGCAGCGGTGTAAGTAGTTACATGGCCCTTGGACTCACCAGTCAGCGGTTTTCAAATCAGAATCGGTTTCCAGCAGTGCACCAAAGAGCTGCCATGGCGGGGCTAATGCGTGTCATTATAATATAATGTCTCCGTTGGCATGGTGGCTGAGTTGGAAAGAGTGCCAGCTCATGAATATTGTCCTCGTCATGACTGAGGCTCAAGTTGAGGGTCATCATTTAGCCTCAGCGAGTTGAGGTGAGCCGTTATAAAAACAAACCAATCAGAATGTTACCTCCATTAACTGTTGAAAGCATTAAATTTTCAACTAGCTATATAATTTATTGAAATTAAATTAGGTATTTTGATATCTTTACACAGGCTGATGGAATGAATTTTTAATCTATGTAAAAAAATAGTTAAATATATTAATTTTTTTTATATTAATAATTCTCTGAATAAAATATGAAAATTTCTTTTGAAACTTGAGTAGAGTTTCACTGCACCAAGATATTTTGGACACAAATGATTCTAATAACTTGAGGAGTACAGTTGATTTAAAGGTAAATATATTTTATTTAATGTGCACTTACAAATGAAATAAATGTAATAAAATATTTGTAAATTTAATAAAATATTTCAAGAACTTTCTATATATTTCAAAAAATATTTTCTTGCTTTTTTTTAAAATAATAAATATGTATGGCACTAATTTAGATTCAATTTAAAGAGTCTTATAATACTTACTATATCTACTAAAATTTTAAGTGTCAAATACAATAGTTTTTTTTTTTTAAAATATCTTACATGAAATGAAAATAACAAATTTCAAAGGCAGCGTGCCGCGCTTCGCGTCGCGGTACCGTAGCGGCAACGCGCATTGCGCCATGCACGACACCGCGCCGCCGCGCGCGCCTGCGCGCGTAGCACAGCGCA
>BMAW01003137.1:0-24910 GCA_019974015.1 Nephila pilipes
TCTTGTAATTTGTAACGAAATATCAAAATTCTTGTAATTGGTAACGAGATATCAAAATTCTTGTAATTTGTAACGAAATATCAAAATTCTTGTATTGATTTGTATCGAATTTTCTGTATAAAATCTATTAAAAAAGTCAGGATTTCGGAAAAACAGGCTACATCATATGGGAGTGAACTCATACCAATAGAAAAGTAAAATTCCATAAAAAGATAAATTATTTGACATACTTCTGTTTCAAACTTTAATAGTCTCTTTGTTCTCTTTGGAAGAAACGTAGAACAGAAATAAAAAAATAACTTGTAATTCTATCCAATTTTTGTAAGAAGTATATCACTGAGATGGTATATTTTAAGAAAGTATAGTTTGTGAAATTTTTCTGTTAAAGTTACATCCATTATATACGTTTCTTTTCAGATTTCTTGGGCATGTCTGTAATTGATTTACGATATATTGAAAGTTAAGGGGATTTATTTTAAGTATAAGTCAAACCTTTCTTTTTATCTTTATTCTTTTTAAGAAAAAAATAAATACCTCTTCGAATTTATGAACTTTACTTAAGTGTTTGCCTGTAGCTAAAAAAAAATACCTGAAGTAGTTTCGTTATTCTCTAAAATATAAAATAGAAGTTTATTGGAGTTTAGGTCTGTATTTGGGTGGCTATTAGTTACAAAACTTTATTTCTTTTTAAATGGAATCTCGTCTACTTCCTTTGAAAATAATTACATATTGATTTATCGATTACATTAGACTTTTGCCATCCAGGGACTTAGTTGAAAGAAAAAAAAATCGTATATTAATTTATATCCCATAAGGCAAACAAATATAATTTTTAGGGTTATCTTACATTACAAATTATGGTGTTTCAGAAATGTACAAAGGTTATTTTTAAAACATTGATAATTAGTAATGAGTGAATATTGAAAAGTAATTACTGAGGATTCCTTAGCAAATTACGATTAATGTTCGATTGACTTTAAAGTAAATATTTGAAATCCAGTAAGCATTCAACATTCCTTCAAAGTAATTATTGATGAAAATTTAACACAAACAATAACACACACATATATATATATATGTGTGTATGTGTGTGCGTGTGTGTGTAATGATTCAAGTTTAATTTAAAAATGATCCCACATAAAACTAATTTAAGTTCTAATTTTTTCCCATTCTCTAATTCAAAAATAAGGATATCATTTATATTTCCTGATTCCATTCCAAAGTATAGTTTTATTTATTCGATCACGAGTTCATAAAATCTGTGTAATCCGCCTTCCCAAAGTGGGGAATTTGTCAGAAATAACCCTCCACGCTGATAGACATCAGTGAAACTCCCTTAGAATTCCTTCAATTTATACCCAGTGAGTGCCATGTGGTTTAAAAATTTCCCTTGAAAATCCCCGAAATAAATTAACATTCATGGTGAAAGTGCCCTCTCTTCTACACTCTTCTATTTTCTGAAGTATTTTTAAGGTGGGGTTACGACTCCTGCCTTATGGATAATTCTGTATTGCCTCTCTTTCTTTGAACTGAAATGATTAAACAACTTAAAATGTAAGAAAAAAAAATATATTTTCATTTCAACTATGATTTCGAAATGTATTTTTTATCTTATTTACTTATTTCTAAATTCATTATATATATATATATATATATATATATATATATATATATCCGTGTGTGTGTGAGAGAGAGAGAGTAAATGAAATATTTATTTATCCATAAATAATCTGGATTGTCTATATAATACAAAATAGTCAATGAACTCGGAGAATTATCTTATTAATAAAAGCATGTTAAAATATTACCTATCAAAAAGAATACACATATTTTTTTAAATGTTAGTATTTTTAAGTTTTCAAGAATATTTTTGTTATATAGTATATATGATTTGTTTGTTGCTTTTATTTTTCATTACATGTGTTTTTATTTTTTTAATTTCAAATTTAATTTTCATAAGTCGAAAATAATGTTTACTAATCAAAATTTTAAATCAAATTCTCCAACCTTAAAATTATAACATATATTGCATAAACAATTTTAGCTTACATTATTTTGACAATTTTAGCTTCTTGTTTCAAATATTAGAGATTAAATGACTAGTCTTAATATATTTTTTAATTAAAAATCTTTTGAACATGTTTTCTTCCTTCTCTCTATTAATAAATTAATTCAAAGTCTACTCTTAAAATGAACATATTTTTTTTTCAAATACAAGTAGGCGTTTTAAGAAAATATTATGAAAAATTTGGAACCACATGCAAAAGATTAAATATATATGAATAAAACATTAATTAAAATTAATTATTTTGATTGCTAATCAAAGCTACTTCGCATATGTGAAATAAAAAAAGTATTAAAAATCATTGGAGCTAAATTTAGTAACGATAGTAGAAAACATTAAGAAATCCTGCATGGACTATTTAGTTTCTTTATAAGAAAAAAAATTTAAGATGTTATAATAATAATCAAATCGTATTATACTTACTGATTAAATGGAACCACATTTAGTAGAAACTGTGATAGCTCTAATATTTCATCGGGTAAACAAAATAAATAATATCTTTGTAAATATAATAACTGAATATCATCTAAGTGGTTCGGTCAGCATCAAAGTATTTTACAATTTATACTCATTTAATATCACATATTTTTATAAAGGTGATTTTACTTTTTCAGATAACATAGACTTTTACAATATATTTAATTCCAAATTTAAAAAAATGAAAAGATCTCGAGCTTTTACTAAAAATGTAGAGATCTAGTATGTAAAAATAGAGTATCATATTTATTTTTAGAGTTATATTTTTATTGTGATTTTATTCCATTGCATCGATTATATTTCTTTTCTCTTTCATATTCATTTTCTGGAATTATTCGCCAAATATGCAAATATTTGGATTGTCGCACGAGAAGCCTCACAAAGGCTATTGGTGACGGACCTCGAAATTTGAACCTTGATCAAGTGACGAGGACGTCGCCAAAATTGGTCTAAACTCTCCTAACTTCCACACCGCACCAATGGGAAGTCTTTGAGTCTCTAACGTGCATTAGCACCGGCTACATGACGGGTTTCTAAGGCATCAAGGGTCGAACCCGCGACTCGACGAAAATCATCAGATGCGAATCCGCGACCATATGACTAATAAACCGCCATCTCCAAGTATGTAAAGAATTGGAAGGAACTAGTTTTTACTTAAATGTACAGAATATTACAACCCAATATTACAGCCTCACGAAATATTTGATTTTATGAAAAGTTAAAATTAAAATGTGTATTTTCTGAATACGTTAAGCCAACCTGCATGAAAATAATCTAAATATTTCCCGAGATATAATTAAAATGCATATGTTCATATCTTATTAACCTTAATGAATAGAAAACTTCATAGTTCATATTCTCAGAATATGATTTTCCATCATTTTTTGAGCAATGGATATGAAATAACCTTATGAAAATAATAAAATTATACTTTCAATTTTTTTTTTTTTTTTTTTTTGTGAAACTTGAACAAAAGTTGTTCATTTTCGTATATATTTTAGTATATTTTCAATAGTAGGTACGGATTAAAATAGGAAATATTTTAATGTAAATTTTCCCTAAGCCTTAAAAAAGTAAAAATTAAATTAAATGTTATATATTTTTATTATATATATTATGTATAGAAATAGATACATTCTCTCTCTGAAGCAAAAAATATTCTCATTATATGTGTGCATATCAATGTACCGTTGAATTAATATGTACACGAAGCGTTAACATTAAGTTATATGTTTTTTTAAAAAAAAAATATTAAAATTTTTTATCATTGTTTAAAATCGGCCTATCAAAGTACCTAATATTTATTATTATGACTTAAAAAAATATGGTATATCATTAGAAATTTTAGAGCAAAGAGCAAAAAAAGATTTATTTATTGCGTTTAACCACCATAGCCCCCTTCGGCACATTAGAAGCGATTAAAAGAGATGTTAAAAGTGAGAGTTACTAAAACTTTATTACTAGGATGACTTTCAAGCAACCTCTATGAAAACTTACCCTTAGGTTACGTCGATTTAGTCTTAAAATAATATTTAGCTTCACGAAATGCATTCTTTAATAACCTATATCACCCTTTACTGCCAAAATGTTCTAATTAACTCTAAGCCAGGCTAATAAAGAAGGAAATTCAATAGATCATTTTATTAAACATTTCTTGCATGAAATTAATTTTTAGGCTTAAATATAAAGTATAATAAAAATGTATATAATACGCTGGAAAATGCCAGAATACGGAAGAGTGTTAATCATTTGTCTTTGTTCCAACCAAACAAATTAAGGCTTAAGAAATTTAAAAAATAACTGTAAAAAAGTTTTTCAATTACAACTCACTTATAACTTCAATTTTATAAATCTTCATTTTTGTTCTAGAATGGAATATCTTAACAATTGTATGGTCCGTGATGAATAGAATTATTAATTTTTCTAAGATTACCAACGGCACATAATTAATATTGGGAATCAACCGGTTTAGTTTTCTTCAAAATATATCTTTCAAGAATGAAATTTAATATTGCATACATATATTTTAGCACTGTATAAATTTTACGACATATTTTAATTATTAATTAACATTTGAATTCTTTATTTTTCAAAACAAAAATCAGTATAAAATATTATAGAAAGTTATTATATTAGAGAAGCATGATAATCCTAGTTGCAATTAATGAATTGTAGAATATAATTTATATCAATTCTCTAAAGCAATTTTATAATAGTGTTTTAAAAAAATCATCCAGAGGATTTACCGTAAAATCAGTTGGTAATCAGTTTACCGTAAAATCATTTTTGGCGACTTAATCGCCAAAAATGACATGACCGACACTAAAGCGAATATATTTTTTTATATGTATACTGTGTATTGCTCCCAATTAAGTTTACTTAGCGAGATTTGCGCGTGCGAAATGGAAAAATACTAAATAATTTAATATTGAAGAGCTGATGGAGGATTGGCAAGATTTTGGCGAAGAGGCTCTTAATGCGAAATTTCGTGCATGTCGAAAATATGAAACACACATATTTAGCGATACAAATAAATGAGTTTGGAATCCCACGGTTGGTAAAAGAGTAATTTAGCTCCAAAACTTAGCAGGATTTTGAAAAATACTAAAATAGCGACTTCATATTTAGTAGCGCACATGCAAGACAATCCGCTGAGTAGGATACATTGTAGGTTTACCATATATAATGTAAATGTTGATCCCCGAAATTCCTACACTTAGAGATTTATCACCAAATATCTTCCTCCGCCAAGTCGAAGCATTTTCAATGACCTTGCATTGTGAATTTTGAAAAGCTATAATACGGTATCCCCAGCTGATTTCTGCCCTCTTTGTTGAGCAAACGATAATTTTTTATAGTTGTGGAACCTAGACGTAAGTTTTGAATTTATGAGAAAAGTATTTTATTATTAATAATGATTGATAAAATACATTTCTAAATCTAAACGCAATCATACGAAGATATTGAAGTTGGCTTTTAATAAATGAATAATAACGGTATGTTGTTCATGTCATTGATAAAAAAAATAAGTAGTTGTCAAAATATTTATTTTGATGTACGCATTAACTGTAACCTAATGTAAATATTATGCTAAAGTTTTGTTTCTGTATTTTGGCAATTTTTAGTTTTTGGTTTCTAGGAAATAAAACAAGCAGCAATCTCTCTGGCACTCGATTGCCATCTAATTTTAGTAGTAGTAGGAAATAAAACGTTTTTGATTTTTTTAAAATGGCTGGATATATTATCGTTTTCAGAATACAGAGTTATTTTTAATGCTATGATTTTTTAAGAGCTATTCTGCCTATTCAATTGCAGTTCCAGATATGCTGCTAGCGTAAGAGTTATCCCTTTGCAAAAAGGATAACATAATACGGGTGACTTTTTGTAACAAAATTTTATTATATTTTACTATTTTTGTAAGTATTTTTTTTTTGAATTTTTAAGTAATTTGATTTTAAAAAATTAATTTCGGTTACATTTTTTAACTTGAAAAGTATTTCATTGTAGGTTAATACAAATTGATTTTTTATATTTACTTTTCAGTTATAGTTTTTAATAATGGATGTAGAATATATTTGGATAGATGGAATACCTACTCCTTTCAAAATTTTTAAACTTCTTGGGGACGGAGCATGTTCATTTTCGTCTCTGCCTTTGCTGGTGTTCGGTTACATATCGATGGAATATTAAATGAGAAATATTATTGTTTCTCACGTGTTTAACAACTGGGATCGGTTTAAATGCTACACTCAAATGCTATCTGGCACCCCTTATAATACTAACGATTTATATTTTACCAAAATGTGTAAAACAAACAAGTATGGATCTATTTGCGAAATTATGGCGGCGGCAGAGCTATTTCCCTATCAGTTCCAAGTGTGTCAAGGTGGCTGCATTTCTAAAATTAGAATAAGATAAAATAGTAATGAATGTAATAATTAAGAGAAATAAATTGATATAATAAAAAATAAAAATGTAGTTGTCCTTCTCAAAAATTGCCATGCATACAAAATAAAGACAATAAAAATGTAATACACAAAAGGAATTGATTCAATAGGTTTAAAAAATAAAAAATAAATAAAAAATGTATTTTTATTTTTATGTTGGTAATTCTTACATGGTTTAGGCCTACTGAGAACCCGATATGTAGAACAATGGGAACGCATCGCACTACACAGTACCTCATGGGTGATGCGGAATTCTTTTCAACAGCAGATTTACTGACTAAATTACGTTTTCATTGATAAACTATTAACAATTAAATACTTTTCTCATATATTTGAAAGTCGAGGATAACCATTATTACAGACAATCAATTTCTTAAAGTTTTAAATTCAGATTATAATTATCGTTTAAAAATTGAAAATTTTCTTGATATATTACGTTTAGGTTCCAAAATATAATATTATCGTCTGCCCAGTGGAGCGGGCGGGTATCAGCTAGTGTTTTTATATATATATATATATATATATATTCTTCTGCAAATATGTATATATATATATTCCTCTGCAAATATATATATATATGTATATATATAAATACATATACACACACGTATGTATATATATATATATATAGTATATAACTATATATATATATATATATATATATATATATATATATACACATATATACTGCAGTGGCCAAAATTGTAGCCACTTTTGGAAATTTCAATATTTTTTTAATATTGCATATTTATACAAAAATGTTACGTCTCACAAAATGAAAAGTTGTATATATCATTTTAAAGAGAAATTTATACTAAATTCAAAACAAAAATAACATTCAAACATTTTTTATATAAAAAACATTATATGTACTTTAATCTACGAAACAAACGCAGCTTGAAGTGGTTTCTTATGCCTAACTTTCGTATCTAATCACTGTTCTTGTTCAGGGGACCAATAAATGTCCATAATGGCTTGGGTACCAATCAATTGACTTGTTCCAACTGTAAACATGATGGAAGAAGAAGCTTACGTCATTTTTGCTGTTGGAGCAATTCATTAATTTACTTTATGTAGAAGGTAGACTGTTTCTTATGTAATTAAATTACGAGTAGGAATTGTTGTAAATTTTTTTTAATATTTAGTCAAGAAGCAATGACATCAAATTAGAGTAGATTGGACATCTAGAGAGATATGTAAGATTATTGTTTTATGAGAAAGTGATGTTTCCTATTCTGAAGTTTCAAGACAGGTGGGTGGTTCAGTGACTACATCAGGAGTTCGAATTTTTTTTTTACAATATCAGGAGACACATTCCATATAAAAAAGCAGAAAAAACCAAAAAAGGTACACCAGATCTGTTGCTGACCGAAGTACAAAATGACTATGTCTCCAAGTTAGAAGAATGCTGTCAACGGCCATCAGAAGTGATCTGAATGATGCTGGTGTTTCCATAAGCTCAATAGCAATCAGGAGAAGATTGACAGATGTTGGACTAAGATTTAGAAATCCACGAAAAAAAAACATTATCTTAATTTACAGCAGCGCTGAAACCATACCTTAATTTACATTGAGCAAAGAACACATCAATTGGACTGATGATCAGTGGTAACAAGTTTTATGGTGTGATGAAACAAAGATCTCGTTATTCGATAGTGATGGAAACAAATATATAAGATGTAGAATAGGAGAATAACTACATCGTCAATGAATCAGGAACTGTGATGCACACTCTTAGTGTTATGATTTCGTCATACATGTCAGTATATGATACTCGTCGTCTTCATGTCATCAATGGGACACTGAACCCCAGAAAATACATTGACCCTTTTCTAGAACCAAAACTTCTTCCTTCCATCATGGATTTCTTTCCCAACAATACTTCGTTTTATTTTCGGTAGAATTCTGCTCCCTACACATAGCAAAATTATCCAAAAAGTGGTTTCGTACAAAGAGCTTTCTTTACATTATTGCCATGGTCAGGAAACAGTCCTGATGTAAATTGTATCGAATACTTGTGGCACCGTTTGAAACTCTTGTCTGAATGATGAGCCCATGAAATAAAAGGAACTAATTAAGACTTTAATTGTTTCCTGGAATCATAATGACGAAACAAGAGTGTGAAACTAGCATCAGCTCAATGAAACTTCGATGTGAAGCTGCAATAAGAAAATACAGGTTACCCTACTAAGTACTGATAACTCGCTGCAATTTTCAGTATGTAATGTATATCGATAATTATTGCTGCTTGACTCCTTTTGTATTACAATCATTTGAATTTTACTTTTTGCATCGAATTCAGTATTAAATTGTTGTTTTAAATGATATATACGACTCATACAAAGTTCAAAAGCAACAATTTCTTAAAGTGTCCTCAATTTTGACCACCACTGTACATATATATATATATATATATATATATATATATATATATACAGAGAGAGACGACTGAAGCAGGGACTAAAGAGGCGAGTAAAAAGGGTGCCCAGCATCTCGGAGTATAACCTGGCTTCCGGACCCTAGGGATTATATCAAGGGACTGATCCTCAGGTATAGGGGTTGAGCGACTTAGCGTGGAGCTTACAGAAGGAAAAGAAAACTTTATATGAAATAAAAAAGGAAGGAGACTCTACAGTCTTAAAGATTTCATGGAATGACATTCTGATAAGACCAAATCCCTTTCGAGGCTGTCGTACTAGTGAAGATGAAGAAATATTTGCATTTGTATAAAGGTAAATGATTCAAACATGAACAAAAAAATTCATGACAATTGGTCATTCAATGTATTAAGAATTTTTTTCCCAAAATTAAAAATCTTTAATAAAAAAGAGATAATAATAATTTATATGAATTATTTTTAATATGTGTTTCAACCTATGGTTTGAAGGGCTTGATTAATCTATATTTCATGTATCTAACACATCACACTGAGAATTACTTAATTATAATTCAGTAAAACCTTATATTTAAAAAATTAACAATAAAAAATAGATATTTTTTGGCTTCTTGGATACACAGAAAAGAATAAAATATCTATAAAATAATAATATTCCAATTGAAAACTTCTAAATATATTAAATAATAATTTGTTTAATTCCTACTTTTATTAAAGTTTTTATAAACATGGCAATACTCACTAATTCTAAGCTAAAAGTTCGTCTTGTAAATTCACGAACTTATAAACCTATCATCGAGCTATATTTGTTTCATATAAATTAATTAATCTTTTTGAAAACTTTTGAAAATTTTATTCCGAGAAAACCTCTTAAAATTTTGAAAATTTAGCTTTTGAATCAAAATCACTTCTATGTGCAAATAAGTTATTCATAAAATTTAAATTTTAGTTTCTAGTTTCAATATTAATTTCAAAGATAATCCTCTTTTTATGACTGTGTCAATAAATTTATGTATTTGGTTGCAAATAATACAAGAAATACTTATTCAATAATATTTCATGAATATTTCATACTCCCCCTTGTAATAATTGATATTTTATCTTGTATTATATTATATATCTGTGTTATAATAGTGTGACAAAAAAAACCCAATTTAATATTTTTTGATTCTATTGTGAAAGCACTTTTTTAATATAAGAACCGCTGACGATCTTATTAAAATTATGTATAAAATAAATGAATGTAAAATAATAATGAGACATAATATAAAACAAACGTATTATAATATTTATATAACTGATTACATATTATGATTTTCAATAATATCATTCAAAATAATTTGATATTTCCTTACATATTATTAGAAGGTATGTCTTATCTCCTCTAAACAGACGTATTTAAATGTAAGTACGAAGAAAAAAATCTAAATGATCAATTAGTTTAATTTTGATTGTCTAGACAGTGAAGCAAACTTTATTTTAACGATTTCAATTGCAAAAAAAATCGCCAGAAAAACTTTTTGTAAAATTCTAATTTAAACATTTTTCTAAGTCATTTAAAATCCTTTAAATGGTAGAATCAATTGGGTTTACGTCATTAATTGACATCTCATGTTTGAATTTAGTAAAAATAAACTTAAGGAAAATATGCCCTTTTACACTAAATGATTGAGTAATTTTATTTCATTTTAATACTGGATAAAGAAGCAAACCATAAATGAACTATTTCAAATGGAACAATTTCGTCTGACTCCTTTTATGTAAGAAAATAAATTTAAACATTTTGCTACGTCATTTATATCACTTTAACTAATAGAATAAATTTGATTTACACCCATGTTTGACATTTCCTGTTTGAATTTATTAAAAAAAAAGTTTTAAAAACTTATGCATTTTTACATTAAAAAGAATCAGCAAATTTATCTAATCGGAATACCAGGAAACCTAGAAAAGCAAATTTATCCCTAACGATTTCAAATGGAACTGTTTCGCCTCAAACCATTTTGTAAGACCAATTTTAAATATTTTTTTATGTCATATTTATTTGTATTAAATCCGTAGAATCAATTTGATTTATGCTATGGTTTGACATATCAGGTTTACATTTATTACAAAGGAATTTGAAGAATTTTAACAATTTAATGATTCAGTATATCTATATTATTTGAAAATACTATATAAGAAAAGAAACTTTTCCTTAGAAATTTGTGATGGAAAACTTTCTTTTAGAATCTTTTTATAAAAAAGAAGTATGTTTAAAAGTTTTTCTACATCATTTATATATATTTTGTTGGTTAAATTAAATTGATTTACACCAATGTTTGACATGTTTGTATTTAGTAAAAATAAACTTGAGAGAGAAAAAGAGAGAGAAGAACTTATACAGTTTTACACTAAAATGACAGAATAAATCTATATATCGTTGGAATACAAGAAATAAAGCAAAATTGCTTTACTGATTTGAAAAGAAGAAATTTTGTTTCAAAGCTTATTATAAAACAAAATTTAAAGTTTTTTCAATATTATTTACTTTCCTTGAATCGTGGAATCCATTTGATTTGCATGAAAGTTTGAAACATCTCCTTCTAGCATTTAATAATAAAAAAAAAACTTGAAGGATTTATAAGGGTTTGTTTCTGCTTTAAAATTATTGAGTAAACCGGTTTCATTTGAATATTTTTCGCCAATAATTAAATGAGTTTTTAAACAGTGGTGTTCCATATGAGTAGTCAATTGTTAATAGTATTTTTAGCATACATATACAAAGATTTTGAAGTTGTATAGATTATGAAAAAATAATTTGGAATATTTTCAGATAGTATGATTATGGCGAATTTTATATGTAATACCCTTTTTAATATTGACTTATAATGAATTATGTTTGGTTTATGGTACTTTGTTTCTGTATATTTTAAACGTATGTGATTTCAAATTCCATTGGAATCATTGTTATAATATAGTAAAAGTTTAAGATTAAGAATTCTAAACAAAACATAAATTTGCATTGTATTATCCATTGCATTCCAAAATTTAGAAAAGCCAGAAGATGGGAAGGAAGTAGGATTTCATGAATATTTAGCTCCGAAAGAAAATTGGGAAAAAAACCGTTTTTGATTTTTACTTTAAAATCTATTCCGAACTATGTATTTTCAAATTACGGTCAAAAGAACTTGCCAACTAAAGGATTACTGTGGCTCGAGTCCTCTACTACATTTTACAAAATTCAGGTTTATACCTATTTTTCTTACGAAAATCGAACCTCAAAACCGGAGCATTGAACTGACACAGGTATACCTCCTCATAAGGAAATCATAACTTTAAAAAAAATATTTCGAATTCTGAAAATTTAATTATTTTAAATAAACGTAGTCTTAAACCAACGGTGGCCAAATGTTGACTTGTGATCCACATGCGGCTCTTCAAGAAGTTTATTGTGGCTTAACTAATAAATGAATAATATTTGTTATATATTAAATTTCCTGAATAGGGTAAATCCATTCAACCGAAGGAAATTATTCGTACATATCGGTATTCTTTCTTTCGACATGGCTTAACCTATGTAAAATAAATTTGCTCTAACATTAATACTCTTATTGAGATCTCGTGTGGGCCGAATACTTATCCCAGTCATAAGTGTGCTTAAATCAGTGCTTCAAACCGGAATTAAACCAAAAACAAAACTCGTGAATTTTGTCTGAATGAAACCCAGAAGTAAACTAATAAAATTTATCGGTTAATTTCGGTACGATATGTGTTCAATTATTTTGTTCTGTAACATATGAGTGTTGTAGGTCAAAAGTCGCACCAAAGCCGTTTCCAACGTATACCTGTAACGTATGAACGTTACAAGTACACGTTCGAAAGCCCTAAATAAACTAGTGAAAATCATTAATTTCTTACACTATCCGCGTCACAAAACACTAATTTAAAATTTAAAGCAAATTATTTATAAAACAATATTTTGTGAGTATTATTTTTGGTTCTTTTGTTACTTTCCACGCCTATCTCTTGTCATCTCCAAAACCTTACTAAACTCAAACAGAAATCGAATTCTTGTTACAATCTCGAATAGATGGTCTCGTTATTACTACCTGACATATTTGCAATCATAATGAACGATACAATGAAATTGAAATCCAGCTAAATGGTTTGAAGGTTTAGTAGCATTTAAAACAGCAATTGCATTCTTATGAAATCCGTTTGAAATTTAAATGGGGAACAATATTTTTACAATGGATAAATGCTTACTTCTTAAATGAGAAGCAGTAGAATAAGAATTAACCGATACGCAAGAACATTCTTCCCTCTATCTTATCCACATACGGAAAAATCGATTAATGAATTTTGAAAATGTGTAGCAAAATCTAATTACAAAAATTTCAAAAAGCAGCATATCGTTTACTGTGGATTTTTGGATCGACATCTGATGTTAAAGCATTGTACTATACGATGAAATTTATTTAGTTGAATTTCCGTTCAAAGTTGACTAATTAGCATCTAAGAGATTTTTCAAGAAGATCAATGTCTAAATACCAAAGACTTCAGGTTTGGCTCAAAAATCTTAAGGTAAGTGACTTTGTCTCTTGCCGCGAAATGTCCGTCTTGACCTCTTTTAGACAATTTTTTTTCCTTCCTTATACAAAAATGTCTTAGGCAGAACATTCTATAACCATGCAAGTCAAAAAACAATTTAGATCCTAAGATATTTAGCACTTTTTTCATGGTTTCATTTCAAGTAAATGATCTCTTTCAAAAACCAGAACATGTATTTGTCTCTTCAGACCTTTCACCAATCTGATGTTTGAAGGTTATCATGAAACTAACGTGAATCCAGGAATTAAGAATTTTAATACTAAAGGAAAACTTAAAATCATCCGCTTGTCATAACTTCAATAACTTTTCAGTAAGAAAAGAAAGATAAAAAAAAATTATTTTGCTTTACAACAAATTTTATTTTCAACGAAAATAATCCATACCATTAAAATCTTTTTTCCAGCGTTATAATAATTTAACATCAGTGTAAAGTTTGCAAACAAAAATAAATATTGCGTTTTTAAGATACTCTAAATGACGAGCTGTCTAAGGTTCCAGGATACCTTTGAGAACCAGAGCTTAAACCTGGAACCTTAGACAGCTCGTCAATCCTGACTCTGAATTGTTACAGATTAAATGCGCAACAAGGAAAGGAGCTGTAATATGTACGTTGGAACATAATAAATTGAAATATTAAAAGCTTCAATTTATTTTTAAAAAATGTTTTTTTCTGTGTACTCCAATCACAACAAAGCATCTCAATTAAATTTTAAGTATTCTGTTGAACTCATGACGTGCTTTAACTAACCATTGACATTTCGACTGATGGAAGATTCCTAAATAGAGAACCTAGCAAATTTGTTAGAATTTTCTAGTCGTTAACAATTAGGAAGAAATAAAAACTCAATTCAATAAGTAAATTCTGATTTTCTCAGCATTAATACTGATTTAGTTTTAAGGACACTTACACGTTTCGTGGAAGTATGGGTTCGACGTGTCGCTGGGATCAAGTATCATCCTCGCTACTTGAACAATATTAGAATATTTGTCGCCAGTGGTACTGCTGTTTCTTCTCAGGATGAGGTTAATGAACAAAAAAATCAAACAAAAACATATCAAAATTATAAACACCTACTGACAGCTGTCAGGAATGGGGTTCGAACCCTTGCTCTCGTTCGAGAACCAGAGCTTAAATCTGGCCCCTTAAGACCGGTTATCCATTCTAACACTTGCTAAAGGAAATAAATTTAAAGTAGTAGATAAATATATAGTGTTTCGTACTATCCTTTTGTGACATTGGGCTATTCGCGGTTTCTCTTCACTAACCTTGGGGACTTTCAATTGAGATTGATTGCTTTCACTAAACAACCTTTGCCCAACCAAAAATAAAACGTGATGAAGAATATTAATATGTAAAGCAGTTATGAATGAAGTGAATTGGTTAAATTGAGAATTATATAAACTCCATCTGAAGGAGTAGAGGATCCGAAGGAGGATCAGAGAGGCGTTGTAGTGAGAGGAGGTGAAGTCTAAGTGCTATATAAGAGGAAGGCGAATTTACAGATTAGTATTGAGGTCCGAGTATAGATTACTCGGTTAGAGATCGGTTTTAGTATTTTCAGCAGTTGTTCCAGATTCGGAGTTGCAGTTGATAAAATATATTGGTAAGAAGCTGTTAGATTATTATTGGTGGGTTGAATTAAAGCGTTAGTAAACTTAACCTGGAGAGCAGAATTATTGGTGTCATAATAGATATATATTAATAAATTGTGAAAGTTGTTTTGGGGGTTCTGTAATTATTGGTGTTGTATTATTTAATATTTGAAATTAGTGATGGCACAATATAACGCCCGGAACGATCGGGTGTTACACTTTTAAAAAGTGAAATGAAAGTCTTAACAGATTATGTAATATTTTTCAAAATTATCCATTAATATTTTGAGAAAAACGAACTCTAAGCTGTAAATTATTTTTAACAATGGGGGAAAATACCTAATTCTATAAAAGTAATTTAAATTTATAGGAACTACAATTTTCTCGTTTCCAACATTAAAATAATGTTTCGGCAAAACAATCATCAGGCCTCTACGGTACCTCTTGTACTTGTCAGGAGTAGGGTTCGAACATATTATATCTTCAAAGAATCACAGCTTAAGTCTGTCGTCTTATACCACTCTGCCAACCTGACTGAATAAAGGGAATTAAAATGAGCGATGAGAAGAAAAAACGCATTTCATAAGCAAGCTATAACTTTTAATATTCGTCATAATACCTTTTTTTTTTAACTTAAAAAACTTCTCCACTGTCTTTTTCCAGCCATCCTCGTTTGTTAAAAGGCATTGAATTTTTCATGCAATACATGTTATATTTATAAAAGCTTCATGCAACTTTAAATAGTGAAAATTCATTGGGAAATGCATATGTGTAATTTTAAAAGTATATGAAGATTTTTAATTAGCATACTATTATAATTATATACAAATTAATAGAAAAGTAGAACATAATTAATATTTCTTAATCTGTTAATTTCAAATATATATTAATTTTAAAGTCATGGAACATGACAGTTTTCTAGTTTTTAATAATAATAATTTGTGCAATAAATAGTGCATTATTTTAATAATGTGTGTATTGAATGTGAAAATTACTGTTGCACTTAATATTTAACTAGGCAATATTTAACATATTACTCTTAAAAATTCAATGTTCCTTACTAAGCTGTATGACTAAAAACAGTCTAAGAACTTTAATTTCATCTTATTAAACACAGAATAGTAGATTTTTTAAATAAAATGTTAATTTTTTTTTCATTTAAAAAATGTATGACTTTGTATATTTCATTATAAACAAAGGCATTTCAAACGATCCATAAATTAAATCGTTAAATCATAAGCATTTTTAAAATGTTTATCATTTTAAGAAACGCAAAAAATAAATTAAAATTCAAATATATATATTTTATATATATATTCAAATATATAATTCAAAAATAATATATATATATATATATATATATATATATGTGTGTGTGTGTGTGTGTGTGTAAGAGCAAACAAGTATTAAAATGTTTCACGGAAAGAAAAATTAAGATAGAGAATCGCAAACCGGGAAAAAGAAGTGTAATGCATCGAACGGCAACATATGAAAAGGAAAAAAGAATATCATGAATGGCAACGCGCGTTGTACGAGTTTTGTGAAATTCCTTAAATTGAATAAATGTTAGAAAAAAGAACTTAACAAAAATACTGTTATTTGTAAAATAATCACGTAATTAAACATTCCGTTGATATAATGGATTAGTCGCATAAATATAAAACATTTTCTCGTGATTGGAGCAAATTTTTACTTTAAAACAAAAATTTACTGAAGTAAGTAATACTATTTAATCAACATTCTTAACAAAACGTATTTTGTCCTTAAAATAGATTCTTAAACATAGTTAATTTTTCTTCAAATGGGAAAGTACTGTTGATTGTTAAATTAATACTAAATGATTTGTTTAATTTTGTGCAATTGTATACATAATCTCAATTTTAAATAATTGTATTTTTAAAGAATTATTAATGCACGAAAATAATTAAATTTAAACATTTGTATAGATATATTTTATCCCCTTCTCCATTACAATTATTAATGAATAAGTGAATTTTTTCCGGAAAATAAATACCTTGAAAATACTTACATAAAAAAAAATTACTATCTTTCTTATCGAATTTATAAAAGTTAATTAAGAATATGTTAAACGTTAATAAAAATTTATAGATTAATATGAAATACTACACTTAATTAACTAAATCAAGTTTTAAGAAAACACTTTGAAAGCAAAAAATATCTTAAAATTGATACCAAACTTCAAATAGCATCTGACGTGATTTTGAGAATATATTAATATGTAAATATTTATTTTAATTTCATATTAACGGAACTTTTTTTGAGATATATTTATATCATTATCGCTTAATTTTATATAGTTCGTCGAAGTTTTAATATCTGAAAAAATATTGTTTAAATACTTATCTTTAATAATTTATCGTTTGCTTTTATTCTAATTCATGAATAGATTTTTATTGTCTACTTTAATATTTTATCCTTTGACTGTATTAAATATCTGAACGTAAATTTAATTCGTAATGCAGTGAGTTTACTTTCATAATTTCTGTTGTAGGAAATTTGATTTCTTTTTGTACATAGAGTGAGTGTTACTACGAGATGGTGTTAGAGAATAAATAATAAAGTAAAATTCAAATTTTCTTTTTTTTTTTTTTTTTTTTTTTTTTTCTTTTTTGAAAATTTAAGCAAATCGTTCTAGGTGGTTATTTTAGGAGTAATAGCATTACTGGATTTTTAAACCTATCAGAAAGGATTTTAGAAATCAACACTTAATACAATAAAAAAAATTGCCTTTAAATTTGATTATAACAACAGTTTATTAATTAAAGATAATATCCAGTTGTTGAAAATAGTCTCATTATTAGAATATTACCGCTGTAAATTGGATTAAATATTATTCAAGACAAGTTATTTTTTTCGGTATTCTTGTCCATTGGTATTTTATTTGTTATTTCATTTATGCAGGATTAAATTAGTCATTGTACTTACGACAACCACACAAAGTGGTTATGTAAAATTAAATTGTCACTCCTCCTTTTCCTTTCAATGAGAATTATAACACATCAATCAATAACTCTCGAGACTAACCCAGAGATGGCTCTCGTAGTAAACCAGTAACCAGGTCTTTCAAGAGTACTAACCTTTGCTTGAAACGTGTCAAAATTTTAAGTCGATCGGACCAGAAACAGCTGAGTTATCGAGGTTGGAGTAAAGTCGTTTTGTAGTGTGTTTAAAAAATGGAAAAAACCGAGTTTCGTGTTCTGATAAAACATTGTTTTTTAATGGGTAAAAACACCGTGCAAGCGAAACAATGGATTGAAAAATGTTACCCGGACTCTTGTCCATCAAAAGCAACGATTTGTCGGTGGTTTGCCGAGTTTAAACGTGGTCGTACCGACACAAATGACGCGGAACGCTCGGGTAGACCTGTGGAAGTCGTTACACCGGAAAATATGAGTGAAGTGACAAAAATTATAATGAAAGATCGTAAAGTGAAGCTCCGTGAGATTGCTGAGATGACACAGATATCATATGGAAGTGTATTTACTGAAAAGGGTTTTTTGAAGTGAAGTGAAAAAGGTTTTTTCCAAGTGGGTGCCGCGATTGCTTTCGATGGAACAAAAACAGCAACGAGTCGATGATTCAGAAAGCTGTTTATCGCTATTTACTCGCAACAAAAAAAAATTTCTTGCGGGAAAAAAAAAAAAAGATTTGGAAAAGCGTTGGTACGATTGTATCACCCTAAAAGGTGATTAACAAAAGGTGTTATGTTGATGAATAAAAAAAAATTTTGCAAAAAAAATATTGTTTTCAATGTTAGTCTCGGGAGTTATTGATTGATGTGTTACGTTTATTTTATTCCTTTCTTCTAGTATTTTAAAAAATTGTTTCCTTAGAAATCAATTCGAATACATACAAACAGCTTATAAAAAAAACCTCATATCTATTACTTCGCCTTAACGAATTTTACCCTTTGTAGCCATTGCTCTCTAAAGACTTAAAGATTTAGAGATTTAATTTAAGTAGATAATCAATAAAATCGGAATCCCGTTGAATGATGTTAGTTTAAATCAAAAATAGAGACGACAGTTGCCAAGTGGTTATGATCACGAGCTAAAAGTCGGCACTGTTTTTACGGAATCGTAGTTTCAAGTCCAGACACCACTAAAGATCTGTAGTATAACGAATCTGATGCCCATTAATTCTATCACAGCTGGATGTCCTCAAGTTAGAGTTTGTGTGGAAGTTGGTGAAACAGATATCAGCTCAGTGGTAGTCTTCATCACCTGATAGAAGCTAAAAATTACGAGGATATCTCTTTTAGTCTTCGTGTCGGTTCGAAGTGCATCGTCAATAAATCATCAATCACTGAAAATTAGAACATAGACCAAAAAAGATCCATCTGGAATACGAAGATTGGTTCTCTAGAGGAATGTTTGCACCATATAGGTGTTTTGCTTGGTTGAGAAACTGACTGTTTATTAACGTAGCATTTAGAAGCGATACGAATGCTATTGGCGATGAGCTCAGTAATTTTGAATTCATATCAATTGACGAGGATCTGCCACAATTTAGGAGCATCACACCACATCAATATAGGAGTGTTAATGTTCATCACCTTACTACATGCTGGATCTTAAGTGGCATCAAGACTCAAATCCGCGCCTCGACGGAAAAAAGGCCAATCGCATGCTCATAATCATGATTACTCGTCTACTGCGGCCGGCAACACGCAGCTTACCTACATGACTTATGCACAATTTACAAATAGCTATTCTAGTTACTGTACTGAATATAATGAGACTGTTCATCATTTACATATAGGAAGGAAATGAAAGTAAAGTATTAATAACGAAATAATCTGTAAGATAAATAAAATACAGTATTAATTTAATAGGAGAGTTTCCTTTTTTTTAGTTAGGGATCCGATTTTAACTCTCAACACTCGAAATTGATTATAATTATAAATAAACAGGGTGATTGTAATTAAAGTGGAGCTTTCAAAAGTCTGTAAAAAAAAGAACAACTTTTCAGAATGACCTGATACTTCATCTGAGTATACGTAAAGCGATGTGAATTTCTTTTGCAAAAGAAAAAAGAACATATAGCTGAAAAGTATAGCGATAGAGGACGTCGTTCTAGTCATAAGAGAACAATTAAAGGAAAGGACATTTTATGGCACTGTTTGTTCAACTCCCATCACCGTGACAAAGTGATGCCACAGCGCATAGAAAATATCAGTTTTTAATTGTTCTTAGACCAAAAATGATAGAAAAAGCATAAATTGATTCCATTCGAGCAAAGAAAAAAAATTCTGGATGAATGCTTCTCATTTTGACATGTCAGCCATAACCAATTTCTAGACATGCATAATTTTGAATGGATAGCGTTACAGAATGCTTCGTAAATTTTGACGAAACGGACTGACAGGTATGTCTAGGTTTCCAGCGATTCTCCGCGTACTGCAAATCCCAAAAGCAATGCTTAATGCTTTCTCCAAAGTTGAAGCAACATCCTCCATTGACACTGAAGTAAGTGATTTCCTCTCTGTGCCACATTTCACGTCAAACGAACCCCCCGGTACGAATTTATCAGTCATTTTCTTCTGACTGAATGCGGACATCACATCCGAGCCACGTTTAAAACCCTTTAATGCACGGAATTCCGTCCATGTCATTGTCACGCAAACATAGACCTTGTAAATACGATTCACAAGCAGAGCCCGATCCTTCAATGATAGAGTTATGACTACCTTCAGAGACGCAGAATAACAGGAACGACATGCCTACCTCTTTTTATTACACGTGTAATGTGCGATTGGCATGACAAGTCTTGTGATTAGCGTCCAAAAAATCGAATATATTTTATAGCAATGATTTATTAGTCTCTTATGGCTTGTACAGCGCCATCTTTAGGTCCAGTTTTGAGCTATTTTTACTTTCTCAAAACAAACTCATATCGCTTCATTTATACTCAGTTGAAACGACAGGTAACACTAACTAGCAGTTCTTTTTTACACTATTTTGAAAATGCAACTTTAATTATAGTCACCCTGTTTAACGAAATGGGAAGATGCGGTTAAAGCATTACAATACGCGTATATAATATTGAAACAAAACGTATATAAGCGAACCTGGATTATAATTTGAAAGAGATACCTGAAAATTAAAATTATAATCTTTATAAGTTGGTGGTGCTTCTCTATCTATTTCGATATAACGCGGCGGTCTCTATATCCTGTTTAACACCGACTCTACCACTTACACTCATACCGAGCGGCTGCACAATAGGTAGTTCTCTCTTTCTTCTGTATTACTAAAATAAAGTGAAGTACAAACTATTTCTACAGTTTGTTTTCTCTCTTATTTGATCTATCAACAATATATTTAAGGGGACTTAGTACCTCAGCACCTTCAAAAATTCGAATTTTCAAATTTGATTTTAAAAAATAGTACTGAATGTTAGGAGCATTTTAAAACAAACCGCGTCAAAATCCGACATTTATTACGTCCTGTGCAACAAAAAATGTAAATGTCTAAAGTGGCTTGTTCTATGTAATGCAATGTAAACAAATCTCTTTTTCTCAGTTTGCTATTTTCACACTTTCCCACAGGATTAAAAAAAATCTTTTGCATGCAGAGCTTTAAAATTTTACATGCGTGTTGTACTTGTAAATCTTAATTATGTGAACCTCAATTTTGTTAATAGGATAATTAGATTTTATTTTGTAACATGATACATGAAAAAAAAATTACTAAATACAAACTTGATAACTTTTTTAATTTTTTTTAATGTAAGATAAATTTAAAATTTGACAGAATAAGGTCATTATTTAGCTTTAATTTGGAATAAGAATTATGGTTCTACTGTACATCTTTCAAAAGTTATCTTGTGGGTAACGTAAGGTAAGCTAATTTATTTTTCAAAATTTTGTACGCATATTTCATGTTGTATAAGAAAATATATTAATTTAATAGCAAAACTTGACCCAATATTTTAAACTATGCACTTTATTACACAAACTGGCTAAGTTTTAAACTGAAATGAGCAAAAATTGTAGTTTTATGAAGAATCGAAAAGAGTTTGTCAAAATGTTCTACTTTTGATTTCGTAAGGTACTAAGTCCCCTTAAAATACTGGCATACCGTCTTTCGCATTAACTTAAATCCCCTTTGTGATTAATTTTTTGTAATATTTTGTAGCATGATATCTTAGTGCAACATTAATATTAATACATGTCTCCGCAGTGGATACTTATGAACGTTCAGGTTTAAAAATTCAATGACATGAGAGCATATTACAAACTTTAGCTTTAACTTTGAGAGCATACCTTAAGATTAACTCACTGGTATAAATTTGACTAATAGATAGTTATCCATTTCTCCAGTGTTAATCTCGCCAAGCAGACATTATTGGCGATAACGCATGTTATACACATATTGCGTTGGGGGTCAGTTATATCATTTTTGGCGACTTTATCGCCTGCACCGGTAAAGTGGAACAATACTAATTAATATTATTTTCATGTGGATAAGATTTATTATCTTTTCAAATATTAAAATAAGCAGATAATGAAAAAGAAATGTGTACGATTTAAAAATAAATAAAAACAAAAGTAGTAAATATGTACTTTTCAAATAAATAGTTTTGTAATGTTATAAAATATTGAAACACATAATGGAGATATATTTGGGTGTCCTTTGAGACATGGTGGTACACAGTGTAAAATACGTATAGTTCTTCAACTTTTACTCGAAAACAAATCACTATCAGCCTAATTGTATCTATGTTTTTCATTTTCTAGCTCTTGCACTGAATCCGATGTATATCGATTGCCATCATATGTCAAAAGAAGCTTACACCTACCGAATGAACATTATTATAGGAGCCCAAAGCAATATGATATCACTTATTCTCCAAACTTCTAAAATCGATTTAAATTTCGGATTATTTTCTTCTGTGTGCAAAATTCATTTTTCAATTTGTTCATTATTTGCATTAGGGAAATCATTATCTCATATGTTAATAAGAAGGAAGACGAACATATTTGAATTTTCGCTGTACTTTGGCGAAAATTTAAGCATGTTGCCCAAATATTTCATATGTTATTTAATATTAATATTGAAAGGCTCCGCAAAATAAATTTGCCAGGATAAAACATTTATGTAACGCAATACATTCAGAATTTGGTATGTACATTATACTTCATTTTAACCCATCACTACCGTTGTCATTCTTATCAATCTCATCACTATTAAGTTTACTGAGACACCTTATTTTTGACAGATTTTATTACTGCACACTTTATACATTAAAATCCATGGATGGGATAATTTAACATTAACTTTAACATTTATATATATTTATGTATAGAAGTTTTGAATAAAAATCAGTTTCATAAATACATATAATTATTTATGATTAATTAATAATTGATACTTGAATTTACATTTATAAATCCTGTACTTACTTTTAGGTACAACTTTCATAAAAGCGTGTCCACTTATGACTCTTAAAAATCGAGTAGAGCTCATAAACCTGATAGGAAATATAATTTTAATTTCTAATACGAAATTTATAAAATTTAAGAAAAAAATAATTTTATGGTTCAAATTCCCCATAACTGTTTTACAAATATTGTATAGTATTTAGAAATTTTTTAGTATTTTAGGAAAGAGATTGCGCTCACTGTAAAGGATATTATATATTTTTTTAATATACTAAATATCACCATGATGAATAGAGTAGTGTTTGAGAAAAATATCTCAGAATGTCCTAAGAAACCACATCTTTTGAAAAAATGCAAATACATATATTTTTCTCTACGCATGATTTTTTTTGGTACTATTTCAAAATTAAATTTTGCAACGTTCCATTTATACAATTCACATAAATAATATATATTCGGAATTAGCAAAAAGTACTCTATGTTTAGCAGCGAATTGAAAACAAAAATAAATGAAATTTGAATAATTTAACAAAGTAACAAAACCTTTAATCCATCTTCAGATTTAAAGCCAAATCACTTAATAGCACTTGAGTCATCACTATCGTAAAATATTTCGTCCGTTCTGTCAGACGACATGCGAATATATTTAATAATAAAAATGATCATGACATACTCTCCTCGTTTGAGCACAAGTCTTTCGATATTTATGGGCTTTTGCTCACATTTATGCAAAATTCATTTACCTATTTCTTCCGGGATAGCTCATTTCTGTCTTTGTACTCTCAGGCGGTAGAACAGTATCAATCGTTAACTGCAAAACTCGCGGCAGAACATCGTGCATGATTAATACATAACCAATCTTTCATGACATAATTACCGAAAAGTTTTATCCGCCTTTGGAGACCTGATCTCATATAATGAGCTCTAACATCGAGAGAGATATTTAAATAAGTAAATAACCCCCATACCTCCTCCGACAACGTAGTTCTGTTTAGATACAAAGCATTCTTTACCACTGATGAATATCTAAATAAGGTCGCAAAGCCTGCATGTAATTATTCTCCAAACTTTGCTTTCATTAGTAAAACCACGCGAATGTCCTTAGAAATGTTATACTCTCATTCCTACAAAATGTTATTTTCTCCAAGTGTGACGTGGCACGCTTTAAAAACCAGAGGAATTTGAGGAAATAACTGTCACGGAACATTGTGGTGTTGTATAAACTATGTGGGGAAATCAGTAACTAAAATTTCACGAATTCAATATTGCTTTTGAATCGGCCTAATAAAATTACGTTTTTCAGAATGTAATTCTAATTATCTTTCGATATATATAGCTTTCGATTGTACTATCTAAAACTAAGAAAAAATGTAATAAAAATATTTTGTCTTATCCCGGAGGTATACATAAAACAGGCATTCTTTATATTTTTA
>BMAW01003142.1:0-23078 GCA_019974015.1 Nephila pilipes
TCAATTAGAGAAATTTACTTTATCTTGAACTACAAATATAAAGTTGATTATTTTGATTTTATAGTTTTTTCTATATTTCTTTCCATTCAAAAGAATCCGAAGTATTCCTTCCTTAACTGCATTCAGTTCATTAAATATGAGTTCATAGTATTCAGATAAGGAGAGAAAACTAAATTTTACGCCTAGTAAGTCAGACAAATAGCGGGTATCCAACAGTCTTTGTCACAGAAATTTTACAGTTTAAAAAAAGTTTTTTTTCATGCGTAGCAGGGAATTATAAAAGAATAAACAGGGAATTATATAAGAATTTTACTAAATTTTGAAATCATTCTATTTCCTTTATTTTAAAAACTTATGAAATTTTAATTTGAGCGGTGGGTTTATTATGGTATCTTCTAGTTATTTTCATCTCGAAAACAGTCTACCTACTTCTTCGAGCCCTAAAATAACTTCAATACCTCAAGTGAAACGAACGGACGGATGATATTATTTGCATAAAATGTTTTGCTATAATTCATATATCTTTGAGTGTGAAAGAGTATTTTTCCTTAATCGGGCTGTCATGTGTTGCAGGACATAACTCTTTTATTATCTCTTAAAGTAAAAATTCTCTTCCATGATTAATGTATTGAAAATATTTATTTTATATGGGATAAATGTTTTATGCCAGTGGAATGAATTTTAGCGTTCTATCAGATACATTATTTTATTTTATGAATGATTTATTAGTTATATAATACCTTTCCAAATCGATAGAGCTTCAGCAGTATTTGTTCAGATGTAAATAAATGTAAAAGATAATTCAAATATTGTTTCAGATGATAGTATACAAACTGTAGTGACGGTTGTCTAATGTAAACATCATTGTCATTAAAAATATTATAACTGCATGGAGGATTCTGAAAACATTTATTAGCAATGATAGTTATTTTAACCTTTAAAGTTTATTTTTAATACTAAGCAAGATTGTATTTGTTTCAAACTGGTCGAAACTCGTAACCGTGTTAAACATTCATGGAATTATTTTCTTTACGCACAATAAAGCAGAATTTACTGTTTTCGGCTCATTATAAATACCTAACCATCGATTATTTTGTAGTATTGGAGAAGTAATACAGCTCAACCAGTATCTTCACAATGAAAGCAGCTTTCCTTTTCTTTCTGGTAGTGGCAATTATTGCAATGGGTAAGTATTTTATTGTATGCTTCGACCTCTCAAAAATGTGAAAATGTAATTATATTGTCTTTACATTATAAACTTTATCTTTATTTTGAGAAATATAAAATTATCATTTTAAATATTTTGGTATGTTTTCTTAGATATAGGATTAATTTTTTTATTTGTTTGAAAGCTCAGTAAATGAAACGATCGGCGAACACAAACTGCAGAGCACTCAGTACCGACGCAATACGAAGGGACATAGAATCCTTTAATGAGTGAATACATTACGGAGGTATTCACATAATTTTAGTTACCTACTAGGGATATTTTAATTGCAGAACACATTGCAAGACAGCAGACAGGGCTCAAAAATATTCATCAGAGAGAAATTAGCTGCATGGGGTGTTCCCCTGATGTAATTTTCTAAGCCATTGGGACTGCACACATGCATGTATAGAAAAAACAGGTAGACTTTGTCAGTAGAATTATATGGGCTAATGAATCATGTAAAATAAATGCACCTCTATTAGGAATAAGGAACCACAGGAGTAAAAAAGCCATGTGCCAGCGAACTCATGGCTTCCCAGCCATCGGAAAACATGGCTTCGAAAGTTCATTTCAAGGAGGGATATTTCTACAATTCAACGCTGTAAATCCTCGACTTTGAAATGTATAACGTTTTCTAACTGTAGGCAGCTTACATTATGATAACATAATTTTTTATTTCATTCGTTGTAATTTTCTACTCGTACCATTGTGGGAGAAGTCATGTGTCACCGTTTTTTGGATATTCATGATACATTCCTACAATGATGGTGTTTGAAATTGAAAATTTCACTTTTTCTTCACCGAAAATTTTGTGACTTATCAAGTAATCAATCCTCTTTTAAAATCACATTAATATTGATTTCCTGCAATTTAGTAATTATTCAGTAATTAACCAATATATTAGTCTCTTTAATGCTCAACTGCATTTTAACGACACCACTAAAAACATCGAATGCAGTCTATTTGAAACATGTCAGGTGGTTGTATAATTATGACTAAGGTCATTTAGCTGATATCTTAAGTACATACATAAACAAAACTATATATATATATATGTGTGTGTGTGTATTATTTATTCTTCACAGTTGTAACAATATTACTTCGCACATATTCCCCTATAAAATCCATTCACTGCTTAATGTGAATTTTTATTTTAACAACGAAAAGTAAAAAGACATTCTCTGAAAGCATCTTCGTAGTACATCGCTTTATCTTTAACATACTGAAATTTCTCGTACTTTTTAGTGTTGATTTCAATTTAGGGAATAAAAATGTCATACGAAGAGAGGTAGAGTAAAAGAAATAGATATTCCAAAGTAGTGATCTTAAGCTTGCGCAAATTCTTTACAAAATCAGTGTTGCGAGAGACGGGATCTTGTCCTAAGAAAGAATCTGCTGATTGTTTTCATGCAATTTTCGCAAAATCTACCGAAAAGAATTTTTTGTGCTAACATCTAGTTTTAGCAACTGTGCGATCTCTTAAGTAATGACCCTTTCTGATCAAAGCAATGATTATTTCAATGTTTGTGTTTATCGTAGGGTGGTCATTTTCAACGTGTAAGTTATCTATAATCTTATCTCTCATTTACAAAATAAATAGAAACTCATTGAAAATCATACCTTTTCATCTCCTCACACTTCTGTTATCAATGAAGAATTTCTTCTGCTAATTGTCAGAAACATTTATATAGAGATAAAATGGCAAGCTTCAGGAGAATATATATATATTCTGAAGATTTAACACACTTAAAACAGTTAAATAATATTTTATCTAATTTATCTAGTTTTAATATATATCTAGTTTTAGTTTCGAAATGAAGTCAGAGAATAAAGAAGACCACCACTATATTCAAATTTCCAGTTAAATCACTACAATTTCCACAAATAATTAATTCGGATAATATTACTTTTTATTTCATAAATGCATTCCAAGATGTTAGGATAATAGATGAAATATTTTAGATAATTTTATATCAATAAATTTCTTAATTCATTTGAAAGAATATTGTCTGTAATAAAAATGCAGAAGATTACTTTAAAAAGTTATCAAAGTTGAAATATGTATTTATTTGTACATCAGTTTAAGTACGAAGTATATAAAAAAAAATTACAATTCAGTGTTTTTGTATTGCTTTAAAATATTTTAAGATTTAAAAAATGTATTCGTTTGGATGTATTTCATAAATATTTGAATGTATTCATTGTAATAAATAATAATTCTTATTTGTATTAATTTTAGCAATGGCCACAGTACATCGTAAGTAGTAATTTAAAATTTTGAAAATTAATATGAGATTTTATTCATAGAAGTATTACTTAATGTCTCTCTAATGTTTTACTTCGAGACATCTATACTACATATTTTCTGTGTAATCCATTTAATGTAACGAAAACTCGTAAAATTCTATTCTTTTAAAAAAAGAAAAGAAGAATCTAATGATATAAAACTAGAAGGTTTCATTAAAGAAATTGTGTTTCATAAAAATTCAAAATTTAAAAGAGATTCAAATTGAAAATTAAAATAAAACTTCAACATTTTAATGAAGCAAATTTACGCGGTACGTTAATTTCTTAAAGTGTATCCGTTTACTAAGGAGATACAAGTTAAAATAGACCCTCAGTTATTAATTTATGTTTTTGAAAATCATCGTGATATTTTAATGAATAAACATATCGTTTTCACTGTCTATCTGGTATATTTATGTTTCAAACATAATTTTTCGCAATATTTCTAAAAGTGGTCGTAAACTTAATTCTTAAATAATTCTGCATAATTGTATCAAAGTGTTCTTCTACTTATAAGCAAAATGAATTATATGGTTAAATCCTGTTTCTACACGTATTTAATATGAAACATAACTCAATTACTTTTATGGAAGAATACAATAAATTCTGCTACAGATGCATAATGAATTTTGTAAATGAATTATTAATAATGTGTGTAAATGATAAATAAATTTTAAATATGCATAGGAATATGATTTCTCCATACCAGGATTTAATATTTTGGAAAAATATTTGAATTCGGGGGCACCATAATTTTGTGCTTCAGTATAGTGTGCCTAGAAATTTTAGTACGGAACCAAATTCATAGAATTTGAAAAAAAAAAAAAGTAAAAATTGTGTTTCCTTTCAAATCAATAGTGCATATCTTATCGAATAGAGTCCAGTTGTATTATTATATGTTGAATATCCAGTTATATTATTTTATGTTGAATATCCAGTTGTATTATTTTAAATAATCTTGAGACATTTAATGAGCTAAATGAATATCGTTGTTTTCAGATCACGTTGTTAAGGGTAAGAAAATATATATCATGCTATAAAATATTATAATTAGTAATATATCTTGTTTAGTGTAAATTTACTATTTTAATTTATGCATTTTTTACACTTTTGAATACTTTAGTATGTTGACATATATTTAAGTTAAAAATTGTTCGCAACTATGAATTCCATTGAAGTGTCCGCAAAAATATATTTACAAAAATAATTTTTGAAGAACATACAAAAAAGAATGAAAAAGAACTTCGATGTTGAAACCCTTCCTACTTCTAATTTGTTAATTAAGTTCAAACCATGGCAGGTATGCATTTTAATTCAAAATAACTATTTTTTCGAACATATCACAGGAAGTATTGAATTCGTTTTGTATATTTTTCTAAATGATATTTTTAAGCAAAATATAAGCTCTTTAAAATACATGTTCTTCCTTTCTATGTACTAATATACACTTGTTTGTCTCGTATAACGTAGTCCAAACAACGCGGTGTGTTCTATAACATATTGGAAGGCTGTATCAAAGAATTTTAAAGATTTCGACGTTTTCATTCTGTCGTAAAACTGTCCATATAAGAAATGAACAATTAAACTCGATAGCCATAAATATTGTGTATCGCTTAGAATATTCTTTTTTATGATCTATTTTTTCTTTAAATATCGTCTGAAGAATATATTTAAGAAAACAATAAAAATCATAAATTTCACAAGAGAAACACCTGTTAAGCGTCTAAAGATGAAAAGAAATTTCCATCTTTGTTCCAAATCACAAAATTTTTAAACTGAATTACCCAAATGAAGAACTCATCGATCTTTTTAAAAATTATTTTGCTTCAAATCATTTCTTACATATTATTATAATCTACTTCACAGTCCCTTCTAACGGAAACAGAATGCTCAGAAAATTAGTTACTAATACAGTTACTAAGTTTTTCTTAATCAATCAATTTAAAAAAAACTGAGTTTGAATAGCATAAGGGCGATATCTTTCGTGCTTTAAATAGTTCGAGGCACTAAAGGACTCGAGAAAACTATCAATAATTAGATATTGTATTTTAGTTTAATTTTCGATTATTGATTTAAATATTTTTATTAATTCTTCAATTATGTGACATCATAAAGCCGTCTTAAAATATCAGTAACATTTAATTGAGTAATCTTCTTTTTTAAAGAGAATACAAATTCATATATTTAAAATTAATGCAAAGGTATGTTTGAAATATTGAAATAAATATTGGAGATCGGCATGAAAATAATTTAAACAAAAGGTAACAGAACTATTTGAAGTTTTTGATTTAAGTATTTCGAGGGACAAAGCCACTTTATAGAACTTCGACTAAAATGTACAAAATTTTTAGTGTATTTTATACAGGAATTTAATGGTTAAAAGGCGGGAAAGCGTATTTGCTAGTAATAATATCGATAATATATGTAGAATATAATCCATGGTTCGCGTATCGGCTGTTATTACTCATTATCTGTCAGAATAGAGATTGCTCACTCATTTTTCTAAAAATTAAAAACAGGAGAAAATTTGCTATACAATAACAGGTTTATATCTACTAGTTCATTGGTAAGAAGAAATAATTACGTTAAGAAACTAATTTCGATCAAATATTACAGTTTGTAATGTTTTGGTACTTCATATTGAGTTGAAAAAGAATTTTTCTTTTCAAAAGGATTGTATCAAAATGTTCAATGAATGTAAGATTGAAAAATTTGCAAAAAGGAACCTTATCGGTAAAATACCTTCGGATTTTTTTTTTTTTTTTTTCACAATTAAAAATTCCTGATGAAGCGGAGGAAATTTTTATTTATTAATTAATGTTTTAAAATATTATTTTAAGTAGCATATCAGAAAAATACATTATTATCTATGTATCGAAAAACTTTATCTTTACGATAGATTTGTTATATAGAAGATTAGAAACAACGATGACACTCAAATCTTTCCTGAAAGTTACTTCATTTATGTAAAAATAATTTAAGATAGTTAAAAAACAACTATATAATATGGAAATACATAATGTCATTCAAATGAACATAAATTTAGTAACTTCTAACTGAAAGATTATTTTTATTCGGAGTGATTGCAGAAGACATATTTAGAATATTCTTTTGATTTCTTTCACGTAATAGAAGTTATGAAACATTTTTTTTTGTTTAGCATTCCGTTGTAACTCACGCAAAATATATGAAGAATAAGTTACGTTTCACGAAACTGCAATGCAGCATTTTGATTTGAAAAGGAAAAAAAAAAAAAAAAAAACAGATTTCAAGCCGAATACATTATTTATGCCTAAATATTACATCACAAAACTAAAAGTTCCTTCGTTATTTATTTAATATCAAACATTATTACACAGTTTCCGACTCAAAACATTTATAAAATTATTAAATCATTTAATTTGCAAATAGATATCACAGAAAATTCTGAAAATATATTGTTATACATTATTCAATTTGAAGCAATATTTTACATTCATTCAAAATTTATTATTTTTTATGAACTTATGAATTGAATACATGAGTTTGTAATTTCAACAATATTAGATATGCAACAAAATCTAGAAAATTATTTTCTAAGAAAGATCGATTAATTTTTTTTTTCAAATATATGTTTTCTACTATTTTCGGCACATTAAATATGGCACGTGTTATACTCTATCACTTTTAAGCACGCTTCAATTTTGCTACTTTGTATTCAAAAAATTAATCAAATATTTATCATGGAATATAGTATATCGTTAAATATTTATAAATTTCCAAAAATACTTAAAAAAATAACTCACATTTAATCTCTCTTTCACTCTTATAAGGAGGTTTCGTTCAATGCGCTCTTAATCGGAGAAATCGCTTGAGAGAGAAATAAATTTATTTATTATGTGTAATGTCTTGTAGAACAAAATATTTCACAGCTGAAATAAATAAGATATTTTTTACTTCTTAGGAACTGATCTCTTCCCAAACACAGGTTGTAACTTTAATAGAAAGAATCAGTAAAACTGAAACACTTTCAGAATCAAATGTAAGGAGAAGTATTCTTACTAAAAAATTTAACTGATATATTGCAATGGGGTGGAAATAAAATATATGAGAGAAGTACAATTATAAAGCGAAAGGATACTGAGAATGTTTGTCTCCTGTGTTTTATATAAATTCAAATAAAAATAAAGTCGTGGTGTTTGAAATTTTACAAATAATAGATACTTTTCTTAGAAAAAAATTGATACATGTGAATATCATTTTACATTGCAAACAAAATATATGTTCGCAAAGTATAATTTTGCATAGTTCAAAATTTTACTTATTAAGCAATAATTTGTTTTCAGCAGATGAGGATCAATCTGGAGGAGGTAAGTATTTTTTATACTTATATATTCATATTTAGAGTTTTTTTTTTTTTTTTAATTTCATATTCTTAAAAATTTAACACTATCAAAAAAACAGATATCATCTCTAAAATAAAATGAACGAAACTTTTAAAGTGAAATTCTACTTAAAAAGAATGATGGTAAAAGAATTAAACAAAAATAAGTTAATTTTGCGTTATACAATACCATTTAAAACTTAGAAAAATTAAAGCAAGTAATTGTTTATTATACAACCTCTAACAATAAAGTTCGGTGAATAGTCCTGTAACACTAACGTAGATGAAATATTAACGAAAGTTACTTTATTGTCCTTCGAAATAGTCACCTCCCATAACTATGCACCGCTAAGATCTGCTATACATGTCTCGGAAATTTTGCAAGAAGTCTTCTTTTAGGATGGAGTTCAAAAGCCTCTTCACGTTTCGTTGGATGTCAGGAATATCGTCAAATCTCTTTAGTTTCAAAGCGAGTTTAAGTCGTGTGAATAGGAAGAAGTCTGGAGGATTGAGATCTGGCGAGTACGGTGGTAGTTCAATTTGCCCCACCTCCTTTTTTCTCCAGGAACCGTTTGAAGATATTGGCTGTGTGAGCATTGCTGTAAAAAAAAAAAAAAAAAAAAAAAAAATTGTTGTGATTACTGGGGTCGTACCCTGCTTAGATGTTTCGTGAAACGTGTCAAAATTTCAATGTATCTTGCAGCATTCATCGTTGTTCCCTTAGGTAGAAATTCCTTGTAGATAATGCCTCGACTATTGAGAAAAAGTGATGAGCATCATTTTGAGTTTTCGTCACTGATGGAGGTCGCCAGTCTTCCGCTATAGAGTGTCGGAAACACTTTCCCCGCCTTGTCAAAATGGGCGTACATACACTTCATGGACAGTGCTTGATCTTCATAAACACGTACCAGCATATCATGAGTTTTGTCGGTTTCTTGCCAAGCTTAAAAAAAACTTTAAATTGATCTTTTGACTGTTCATTTTGCTGCTCTGAGTTAAGAACCAACGCACTAAACAAGCACTTGGTAAAACAAATGTTACACGGAACACAAATGAGACTCAACTGATCAATGGTGGGGGCAGACGGTCAACACCTGCCTCTACGCAGGTGCAGCGTTTTGTTTCGCCAGTGTTGCCAGATCGGCCGATCTGACATCATTCACTGAAATTTATTGTCAGAGGTTGTAATTAAACTCAGTATTTATGATTGTGGATACTGGTATTTGAGATAAAAGGCACTAAAATTTTGGTAAGGTAAATAAATTTCATATAGTATTAGTTACAGAAAATCTTTTAAAATTTGCTTCATTAGACATAGGCAAATTATAAATTTTAGCTATTGAAATTGAAATTACAAGTAACTTTTCTTAGAATTTATCGTAAAGATAGGGAAAATTTTATTAAGAAATCCAGTTCTATTTCAGAAAGACGCATAATGTATTTTGTGTTATTTTCAATATTATGCTAATTGACTCATTTAATAAAGAACATAAAATTTGTCTTCTTTCAAAATCTTCTTTCCGACAAATATTTTATATATAAATTTGAAGGATGTACAAGTTTATCGAATAAAGAAAATTTCTTTAATTTGTACATTAAAATTTTATCTCATTGTGATAAAAAACGATGTGATTATTTTTAGGAATTTTTGATGGCTTGGCGCATCTTGGCGATACACTTACCTTAGGAGTACTTTGAAAAAAATAATTCACTCTCAAAAGAAAATGCTCCAGAAAGTACTAACATTTTACATGTACAAGCGAGATAACTCAAGAATTTAAGAAATAAAAGAAATTATTTGCATTTGAATCATATTATTTAATTAAAAATTTATTATTTCTTTTCCATAAACATATGGTTTATACATTAATAAGTAAATAAATACAATTTTTGGAAGAAATAAAAATCGGCTTTATAATAAATCTAAGCATGTTACTTATGTGCTCCTCCATGATACTAATTTGCTTCAAAACAAGTGATTTATTGTTAAAATATTTATTTAAACGCTACTACTAAATTGGAATGTAACAAATTATGCACGCACATAAGAAATCATTTGGCTTTCCGTATAACAATTTTAAAAATAATCTTGCGAAAAATTCCTATTCTCAGTAAATAGCTTACTTTTTCAAGCAATTCAAGTGCATCTAAAGAACATATTTTTAAAATTAATTGCGTTCCTTGAAAAAGAAATCATTTGCATCATATGATGTCTATTTGTATTAATTTTTAATCTTATTATGAAATGTTTTAGAGCATTTCATGTATTTTAGAATTTAAAGTGTCCGAATTATTTCTTATTATGTATATTACCTTGGTAGTAAATGATTCCTTCTAGATGACAAATCTAAAGATTTATTATAAACTAGTAAACGAATTACTTATAATAAAATCTCTTATATTTAATACTTTGTAAATCGTAAGCGTAAAAAAAGATAATGCTATGATCAATAATCTTAATAATAATATGTTTTAATGTGAATAATTTACAAACTGTTTGCCGAATCAACTCATATAAAAACCAATTAAATTTTAATTATTAATAAAGATACACATATATTTGAAAAACTGTTCATTTAATGTGTATCGACTATGATACTTGGAACTACATGATAGTTGAAATTTATTTAATTTGTTGTAACAACTTTTGTCATGATTAATTCTTTGACACAAGTTGAGGGAAATATTTATCAGAATTCTAACTTTCTTTCCTGATTAATTAATGAATAAGATAAAGAGCTGTATTCTGAAATACACAGACAAAAACTTTTGTGGGCTCATCTTTTGTTTTATTAATAATTTCGTCACACAATCGTAAAATGTAAGCATAACGCAATTCTAAATAATATTATAGCCCAATATTATGTGGAAGAAATTTCGTATCTTAAATATATATCAAATTAGTATACTTCAGTGTATCAAAACTCATGTCCTATAAGCGAAAAAAGAAAATGAAAAATACTTTGCAATGTACTTAAGATTAGCGAGCGCAAAATAATATCTCTTATAAAACAAATTGTGTTAAAACTCAATAGCAAGAGTGATACTAATACCAAAGTTCTGTCTTATAAATTTCTGTTGCTTTTACTGCAATGGATATTCTATATTTCTTAGTATGATAAAAAGAAATCTAATAAAATATTTTGAACAGCAATTGCGATTAAGTCTTTGTATAATGAAGTTCATTTTAGGAGTGGTTTGCTATCAGTTGCTTTTTAAGCGTTCTTCTTTTTCACTATTTTACGAAATCATCAGCATCCTGTAAAATTAAGCGTAACGCTTTATGTAGCAGGAAAACAGACCAAAATTTATAATCTCTGTTCTTTCTAATTAATTTTATCTTACGCTAATACATGATGTGTTCGTAATGCAAGATGTGGTTGTTTTTTTACATAAAATTCATATGATACGTAGAATTAAGTATGTTTTTTATGACTCAGAAATAATTGAATAGCCAAGAGTATTTTCCATAAATTGTTGAGGAAAGATTAATGCTTAATTTCGATACAGGGTTCTTATTCTTCTATCGTCTTTTCATAATATGTAAAGTAACTTAATTTATGTACAAATAATGAATATTGTTACATCTATCTTAAATGAATTCGTGTTAGGAGTTATAAAAAAGTTTTCAAGGAAATATATAAAGTTATTAAATGCACCTAAATATTTAATAGATCTATTAAATGCTCCAATTTTATCCACAGCTGAGTTTCGTATAAAAGGTATTAAAGTGCACATCACATGAAGTGAAAATACAGAAATATCAAAAACGTGTCTCTATATCTTAATGTATCTAATTAGAAGAAATTAAATTAAAACGTACGAACGAGACACAATTTAAAATGATCATATTTAATATCGATGATACGACACGTGTACTTGAACTATAAGAGAAATTCCCTATAATTATATATATATATATATATATATATATATAAACAGCGAAATTTGAAGTTGTTTGGTTTTATTAATTTAATATATGCGGCTATTTCTGAGAGAGACTAAACACTGCATTAACATCCAATCGATTTCTTTGTTTGATTTTTATTACTGCCACAATTAAAATTTTTTACGGTATAAATAGGAAGTAGAAAAAGCGACCGAAAACTTAATACTTTGGTAATTTAGAAATGGATATATTTTATTGTAAAATACCCATAATTTGGATACTGATTGCAGTTTACGACTAGATTCAAGAGTAATATCGGAAAATAATACGAACTTTTTTTTTCCTCATCACGAAGATCAAGTGCGCGTCAATTTATACGTTAAGAAAACAGTATTAACATCGGAAGTTATTTTCAAGGGATTTTTTCAGTAACAGGGAAATAACTATTAATATTTTCAAAATACGCCCTTAAATTTTAATTTATTAAATAATATATAGTATATTTTAATTGATGTCTGCGGAAATAATATATTTGTCAAAAAGATAAAACTTTCCTAAATCTTTCTCTCGTACATGACCAACTGAAGCAGCCAGTTTTTTCGATGAGTTTCAAATTTTATCATCAAAAAATTGGCATATAATAAAACTTTCATAACACGAAAGAGCGAGATAAAATAAATTTTCTTACACTGTGCTGTTTGCACAGCTCTAGTAGTATTCGCCGAAGAGATTAGGATGGTTCGGAACTCGTGGTTTCATTTCTATTTCGGTATACGATGATTATTTGGAAGGTTTACAACCTTAACGTGAAAATGGAAGCATTCATCAATAAACGCTATGGAATATGATTGCATGACGTTTGACAGGTACATCTAAATTTCAGCCATTTTGACGGGCATTTGCTTGACGATTCTTTGAGCAAGTCGATGTGAATGCCTTTGTAAAAATGGAAAAGATCAAGTATTAAGTGGTCATTAAATATATGTTTTTGAAAGGTAATATGCCAACGTAAAATAAATATAAGTTGGACGCTGTGTACGATGAAGCTACATTAACATTCAACAAACTTGAAATTTGAGCAACTTAATTTATGTGTGGCATAAATAGCTTGAGAAACGCTGAACGTTCGAGACATCCAAAAACTGCAACCATTTAGGAAAACATGCCTCATATTAATTTAAGCTTACGACCATCGAATGAAAGAGATAGAGAAAGCAGATACTGTGAGGATATGTTCAAGCAAAATGTTCGTCACATATTGAATCAAGATTTAGACATGAGAAAGCTATACACACGTAAGGTGACACGTTTGCTCCCGTTAGACTAAAAAGTGTTAGAATGAACATTACCAATGTCCTGTTGGTACAACTTAGCCACAATAAATCAGAGTTTTAGTGACGATCAGTTACTACCGAGGAAACTTGGATAAACAATTCGGAGCCCGAAACAAAATTAGTAAAAACAAAGGACTGCAAATGGGGATTGGCTCCAAAAAAAAGCAAAAACAGTTTTATCGGCTGGCTAAGTGGTGGCGAATATTTTGGGGGTAGTCATGGAATTATCTTAATCGATTATCTTCAAACAGGAAAACACATTACTAAGCATCACAAACTAAAGGCAGAAACATCGGAAAAACGGCCACTTTTATAGATGACAAAAAGTTCTGTTTAACTTAGACAATGCGCCTTCTCACACCTCAACATTTGCTATTGCGAAGATCAACTAATTATGGTTTGAACTATTGAACCACCCTCCTTATTCTCCAAATCTGACACCCAAAACATTTTTTCGATCCCTAATCTAAAAATTGTGCTCAGATGACTGAAACTTTTATCAATTGAGGAAGCCATCAACTTCGTAAATAACTATTTTGCAGAGAAAACGCTGAGTGCTATTAGGACGGGTTAATGAGATGGTAATATCACTGGGAGAAATGTGTAAACTTACAAGAAGATTACGTCGAAATAAAAATAAATTTAAAGAAAAAATGTCTTGTATCTTTGTTAGGTCAGAATCATTTCGTACCACTCTCGTAATTATCACGAGCAGTGCCAGATTCCTACTAATAAGGTAACAGCCTATCGATGTGATTCATTCAAAGAATCATTGAATCGAGATCATGTAAAATATTTAATAATTTTCTTTGATCAGTTAATTTTATTAACATCGTACTGGAAGCAAAACGATGGATATTGATGACCGACCTCCTAATTTTGAAATTCGATCAATAGACGAGGACGACATATGAGCTGGCAAACCCTCTCCTAATAATAATTTGGAATAAAATATATGTTTAACCATACGAGCGTTTAACATTTTTGTGTAAAGCTCTTCCTAAAGCAATCTACTTAAGCACAGTTGAAGGTTGCGAAAATGTTTAGCTTTCCATTCACAAAATCTTCGAAAAAGCTAGATGATCCTATTCTTTCCCCCTTTTAAGACGCGGGTGGTCTACAACAACCCTTTGGGTTGGGCATTTTTATTACTCATACCAGCAGCTTTAAAAGGCTTTTTCGTTTCCTTGGGCAAATCATGTAATATAGGCTGTTAAAATGAAGTGGGGTTCAGATTCTTCAGATCAGAACTTCGAAGGTGTACACCTGATTTATTGAGTTTTAATAAAAGTGTTTCAACGAATGAAGAATAAAAAATATAGCTTGAAGAAAATTGGTGAGTTAAAAGTTGAAATATATTTGTTTACTTCAAAGAATAGAAAAATTCTTTTTTCTGTCATTTTTAAAAACTTTTTTTTTTTAAATTTTAATATTACGATTTTAACCAAGAAAAAGCACCCCATATTCATTACTGAATACGAGACCAAGAGAATACAAGATTGTTTGCATATTTTGAAAAAAAAAAGTAATGATTAGTGCAATACCAGCTTGGTTAGATTCATACAGTCCGTTTCCAGAAATAGCGCCGCTCAAGTGTCATTGTCAGGCTTAGCGTTTACCCACGACCTGTGACTAGTGTCCAATTTTTTTTTTTACAAGAATACGAATGGCGTGTTATTATATAGGTTGATTAAATTTGTGGAATAAAAACGGAGACTTTTTCCACTCAATTATATTTTAAATTTAAATTAACAAAGTGTGATTTTCTTAATTATTTTAATTTAAATAGAATTTAATCCTAAAAATCATATTTTTCTGTAGAACGAAATTTTTTGGCATGAATTAACTTTTTTCCATAGCACACTCACTGCAGAACAACTTGCTCCAAGCAAATATCTCTCTCTAAATCTACATTTGTAGCAGGGCAACATAGTGCACATTCAATCAATAATTTTTAATTTTAATGGGTATATATTCTTTAAAATGTGAAAAAATTTCAAACTATCTTCCATCCCCATTTAAATTTTCCTCTTTCTGTTCCTTTAGTGTTTCAAACTTTAAATGCATATTCGCATTTATCTTTTAACGGAAAATTGTCATCAGTAAATACATGTTTCATATCAGTTATTACAAATTTGACTGCGAGAGAAACTTTTTACCTTTCAATTTCGTCTTTCAAAACAGTACACTCAAAACACTTTAGTTCAGTGAAGTTGATATACATTTCCTTAATGTATTCATAACAAATTTTGTGAACAATTTTAAATCTTAAGAATGTACCCTTAATTCCAGGAATATAACTCTACAAAATTGTTAGTTTACTCTTCAATATTAACGGCACGAATTAATCGTCATCTTTTGTTCTATATTGCAATAAGAAACTGCAGCTGAAATGTTATCATACTTAATTTCTGGGGTAGTTTTATAGAAAAATGCCTGGGTGTGAAGAGCGAAAGTTTTGATCTATGTAAAAGGAGATGTTTTTTCCCAAGTGTAAAGTATTTTTCCAAATTTAAATAACATAACCGAAGCGGATCATATAATTTGAAAATACACTCTATTTGTGTTGTGTTTGTGCTGGTTTCAAAGTAAACCACCTCACTTTTGAATAGCAGAGAAGCTTCTTACATTCAATATCAACCTGAATGCAAAATTGCTTACGATTTGCTACTAAAACCGAAACGGACTAAAATATATGACTTAGTTCAGTCCAAAATATTCACAGTATGTAAAAATCATATTCCTTTACTAATCTCAGCCCATTTTACAAATTGTACCTTAAAAGAAGCTATATGTTTTTATTAGACCAAAATTTAATAATGTAAATATCTTTTTCCCTATAAAATATATAAAATATACATTTCAAATGATACAAATATGAAAGATGCATAAGAAAAAAAAAATTAAAATTTTGTATAAAAGGCTTAAACAAAGCAAAATATCTTAAGGTAAATTAATACCTACTTTTAAAGCACTTTATTTAAAAAAAAAAGAAATTTTTGTAAAAGGTTTATGGTTTTAGTTACAATGGTTTATATAAAAATGGTCTATAAAGAACTTTTTTTTTGTATTTTTCAAATTTTGAACACATTTGTTTAAAATTTAGTAAAAAATTTTTGGCATTTATGCTCAGGTTCAAACAACAAATTCTAATTAATACATTTCACTTTTTGTTTCAGCTACATATTTAATATACATATATCTGTGTTGTGAAGCAAGAAAAATGCAATTATTTCTTAAACTTACCGCGTCAACAAAACTTATGAATACAACATGATTTAACAATATATATGTATAATTTTTTTAAATAAAAAGCAGCTCCAAAATAAATACTTACATACTTAAAAGATATGTTTGCGGTCCACAACATATCTAAAGTCGTACTGAACATTACGGTAAAATTTCATTTCAGTATATGGAATACTTTTTAAGAAAGGAGATTTCTGTAGTAAAAAAAATTTAAATTACAATTTTTCCGTATATGCAAATAAAGGTTTTAATGTTCCTTTAAAAAATTATGAACTTAGAAAAATGAGTTAACTTCTAACTTCCTTAGAAGCAATTGTAAACCATTTTTGAAATCCTAAATATGTAGGCTTTAAAAAAAAGTAATAAAGAGACTTTTAAAAAATTTCACGAAAACGGTGATTTTTGGGAAGGCACTTACTTACCTTAACAAAGTCAAAAAATTATCTAAATATACTAAGCTAAAGTACATTGCTGAAGCTAGAAGTGTACAAATGGATACACGAGGCAAAAAAATAAACTTATTAGTTCTAACACATTTTAAATCCACTAATTTTAGAAAGAAAAATATTTATATAGTGTCCACATACCACTCATAAAATTGTCACAGTGTCGTATTTTTCGAAACAGTGTGCTGCACAGAGTACAATATTGCAGTTTCTGCATTCAAACCTTGTTTTTTACATTAACATTTTTAAGGATGCATACTTTTAATCAAAATTATTACTATGCTGTGGGAATAATGAACTTAATTATGGAGCTAGACTACGTTTATTACTGTAAGTTAACAGTAATAAACGTAGTTAACGTAACATAATCTCCTTGATATCAATATTTCATATTTCTGGGGTATTTTTGAAATTACAAGTATTTGAAAAGTTAAGGGTATTTTTATAAGGTTAATTTAGAGGTATTATATTTGTTTATTTGTGCTCTTCGTTTTGTATATAACCTTTTATCGGTTCGTATCTTTGTTCAATTGATTTTGTTTTGACAATTTATAAAAAAGTAATTTAATGCAAAGTAGTTATGATTCGGATGGTTTTGATCCATGTAAAAATATGCTGCGCCCGCGTTTCTGCCCAAACCAGAAACAGCTTTTTATATTATTTTATTTCTTTTCACCACTTTCTTTGTTTCTGTGTTGAGTTTTTAGGATTTTTACAATTTTAGAGTAATTTTTTAGTTGCGTATATTTGTAGAATTATTTATACTTGCAATAACACACACTCATTCGCTCTCTCCCCCCCATATATATATATATATATATATATATATGTATGTATGTATGTGTGTGTGTGTATATAAATATACTGATGTGAAAAATTAAGAAATTTTGCTCATGATGTCTAAAAGACTAATGGACAGACGTTAATGAAATTTGGTAGGAACATACATTTCTAACATAGGAAGCGATGCACCATTCAAAAGTCATTTCATGAACGCATGATTATAAATAAAACTGATAGTGCAAGGTTGTCCAAAATTTGCGTTGTAATTTCGAACTAAAAATGAGTCTAATATACAAAATGGCTTTTCTCACAGCCAGAAGGGTCGAAGTGTAATGGCATACTAGACAGAAGTCCGTCGAAGAGACCCTGTGACAGTCGATCCCACTCATGCTGCGAGGCAGTATTTAGCTCCGGGTAGGCCAATCCATTTATCCACAATTTATAGGAAATCATTGTCTTTTGACAGTAACTCAGAAACTTTTGAGTCTCTTAAAAGTCGAAATTATGTCAATAAATTCCCATTATACCTCACAGTAGTCAAGTAGCCTTTTCCAAACTTATAAAGGGGTGTGTGGTTGTCCAGCATAATGCCTTTCTTAAGATACAGGTACAACGTGAATTCATGCCCAGGCTAAATATCATCTCATCTGTATAAGGCATGGAGCTCTGCTGAAGTTTAGTCCAAGAAGCATACTGTCTGCATCATTCTAATCGCTCTTTCATGTGTGCTACAGTGAGCGGGATGCAAACAACTAGTCTTCTGATAGCCACTCTCACGAATCCTTGAGGAAAATGTAGACCATAAAACTTAAGGTTCCAGTGAAAACATACAGTTCACGTGTGTGTAATGAGACTGTAGCAGTCTTTTGTCACCGCGCTATAAGTGCAAATTAATGATTTAAATTCATCGTTGTGAATCTTGGTCTACCTAGTCTAGGTCTTTTCGATATAGATCCGATGTCCTGAAACTGGTTCCACAGATTTCAGTAAACATTTTGCGTTACATTGAGTTCTGTAGCCACCTGCGCTTGTGATTGATCTGTCTCAAATCCATGGAGAATTCTCCATTTCATTTTATCATCCATATATTCGTGGCTACCCATGTTACCTGATACCTTTTATTTTTTTTAACTCTTGCGAGAAACACTGCGAATGTCGTGGAGGAATGCGTTCACGCAAATCGTCGACAACTCCTTCCATAGCTTATACAAGTATCCCCACCACAATAATAACTCCACACAAACACATATGTATGTTTACATATTTGAACTCTGACTATTTGCAAAATCTTCGGTGGCATATTTAGTAATTTTAGTTCAATACCAAAATATCTTGATCTTGCACACGGGTGCATATATATATATATATATATATAACACATCAATCAATAACTCCCGAGACTAACCCAGAGATGGCGCTCGTAGTAAACCAGTAACCAGGTCTTTCTAGAGTACTAACCTTTGCTTGAAACGTGTCAACATTTTAAGTCGATCGGATCAGAAACAGCTGAGTTATCGAGGTTGGAGTAAAGTCGTTTTGTAGTTTGTTTAAGAAATGGAAAAAACCGAGTTTCGTGTTCTGATAAAACATTGTTTTTTAATGGGTAAAAACACCGTGCAAGCGAAACAATGGATTGAAAAATGTTACCCGGACTCTTGTCCATCAAAAGCAACGATTTGTCAGTGGTTTGCCGAGTTTAAACGTGGTCGTACCGACACAAATGACGCGGAACGCTCGGGTAGACCTGTGGAAGCCGTTACACTGGAAAATGTGAGTGAAGTGACAAACATTATAATGAAAGATCGTAAAGTGAAGCTCCGTGAGATTGCTGAGATGACACAGATATCATATGGAAGTGTATTTACTGAAAAATGTTTTTTGAAGTGAAGTGAAAAAGGTTTTTTCCAAGTGGGTGCCGCGATTGCTTTCGATGGAACAAAAACAGCAACGAGTTGATGATTCAGAAAGCTGTTTATCGCTATTTACTCGCAAAAAAAATATTTCTTGCGGGAAAAAAAAAAAAAAAAAGATTTGGAAAAGCGTCGGAACGATTGTATCACCCTAAAAGGTGATTAACAAAAGGTGTTACGTTGATGAATAAAAAAATTTTTGCAAAAAAAATGTTGTTTTCAATGTTAGACTCGGGAGTTATTGATCGATGTGTTATATATATATATATATATATATTTACTAATTTTCATGCAAAGAAATAAATTTTAATCGATTATTTGTTTTTCATTTTGCCTTCTTTCTGGTATCTTCTGATCGACAAAATACGAATCCTGTTCGATTTCAGGTAATCACCATTAGTTATGGATTTAACATTCAAGTTGTTATATAAACTTCGAAATAAATGATAATCAGATGGCTCAATATCAGGGCTGTACGGGGAATAAGATATTACTTCCCAATAAAGAGCCAATAATTTCCCTCGAGTTACCAAAGATGTGTGAAGTCCGACATTGTCATGGCAGAACACAACTGTCTTGCTATTTGCCGATTCAAACCGTTTATGTTATCTTTGATCATTTGATCCAGTTTCATCATATGTTCATAGCAAAATCTCAACTGTTCGTTTGGTTTCTTAAGTGTAACTCAATATATTAAAGACCTTTCTGGCCCTACCAAACTAACAGCATGATCTTTTTTTTATGCATTTCAGGAAACAATATTGATTATGCCGCTGTATCTTCATCGCTTGAATCTTGATCGTTTTTGATTATGTTACTGCAGACGACCCATTTTCATCACAAGGGATGATTCGTTTAAAAAATAGTCAACTCTGACTTGTGATGCATATCGTGACTTCTGTGGACTTGTGATGCGTATCGCAAGCGTTGATACATTGCATATTATGCATGTCTTTCAATTCATACTGAACCCAAGTATTGAGCGTTTTAATTATACCAGGAAATTATAAGTGATTTTAAATTATTAAGTGCGATACATTTAATTACTCTGAAATCTATAGAGCTAACTCACAATTTCTGCAATTGTGGCTTTGATTTGATGATTACCAACTTCAGGTGGTCGGATAAAACGATGGGAATTCTGGACAGAAAATTCTTTTATTTTCATTATTTAAAAATGGATTTTTAAGCCAATTTTCACCTATGTTCTGTTATGCAAACACCCCAATAAACTTCATATATATCTTGTACCGTTTGAAGATAATTTATTGTTAATCAGACAAATAGATAATTCTGATTTTTAAGTTTAAAATATTTAATGTGACTATGTACAGCGATTATACAAAAATATGTGACAGGAGATACCAAGACGTCCGTCTGGACCGGGAACCAAGCAGGGACTGACGCTCTCTTAGGGCCATCGACCTCCAACGGTTTTTCGTCGGCAAATTCCCCCAATCTTCACAAGCTGCCGAAATAGCCACGGTCACCCTTCTGCTGACATCTCGGGGATCAGGTGTCGCTCAGGCAGTCCAGATGCATGAGTGTCAAAGTTGGTAGCTCGACCAACAAACATTGAAGAAGGCCGAGAAAAGTGGATATGCCACAGACGTTGCAGCTTCCTCCCCCCTTCGAAAAACTTTTCTCTGGAGAAAAGTTAATGTTCTTAAAATGTTATGAAGAATTCCGTCCATAAGATAAGATGACACTTGGAAGATTCATATTATTTCACACACAAGTACTACAATATCTCCTGAGTTGTAACAACATTAAACTCAAAAATTTTGATTAAATTTAAAACTCAAAAATTTTGATTAAATTTAAAACTCAAAAATTTGAATAATTTGCCTTAACAAGTGAGTGTTCTTGCTAGGGAACTTACAAACATCAACAACAAGAAATTAACACATTATATTGAATGATAATTAAAAAAAATATGATTCCAAATATCAATAATATTAATAAAAGCACATTAAAACATATAATGCCAGATTTGCATATTAAATGAAAAATTCTAACAAACAGTTCATTTCGATACTTCAAATACAGTAATTCACATGGAACTAATCCAACCATGCTTATTCTAATCAAAAAGTTATCCAAACATATTTCGTTTTTTTTCTGAAAATCATGTTTCTCTCTACTCAAAATGTTAATCTAACTTATTTATTTCAACCTTTCTAATGGGTTACCTTTGTAAGCCCAAATATCCATTTTAAGTAGATCTTTTTTTTTTTTTTTTTTTTAAACCTTCGAGAGAATAACATATATCAAAAATCAGATTCGAACACACAGATTTATTTACTTCTTTAAGACTTCATTAATCCTTAGTTATCTTACAGTTTACAAAATTAATTTCTCTGATATACTAAAATACTAAAAAAAAAAATATCAAAACACTTTAGTTCACAATACTACATCTTAACATCTTTATAAAATACTACATGTATATTTTTCTTTTAAATTCACAAATCCATTATTCTAGAAAAATGTTCATATAAAATAACACTAAATACACAATTCATTACCCTAATACAATTTCTTCAAAGCAAAGACAAACGCACATACATATGTATATTAAGCAACACTTCCGATTAAACTAACCTGCACCGATTAAACTAACCTGTGTCCTCCTTCAGATACTCTTTCAGATCTCCTTTCAGATACTCGACTCCTTCCGACGGAGTTTATATAATTCCTAACACTTCACTTCATTCCTAACTGCTTTACATACTACTTTATGCATCACGTTTCATTTTTGGTTGGGCAAAGGTTGTTTAGTGAAAGCAATCAATCTCAATTGAAAGTCCCCAAGGTTAGTGAAAAGAAACCGCGAATAGCCCAATGTCACAAAGTATCATAAGAAAGCATTTTTGGATTCTTCAATGAATACAAGACTGACAAAAATAATGCTTTTATGGCCATCATTTTTCATGTGTAACCCAATTTATCCATTCTTGTCAACCAATTTTTGTCCTTTTTTCATTTTTTTCACGTTCAAACTAAAGTTAAATCTTGTTTGGCTTAGCGTAGCCACATCTGGCTCTTGCACCAATAAGCTACACATTCACTCACTCACTCATCGATTTTTGTACTCGAAAGCTATGTGTGCCCCCAATGTTCATTACATAATTTTTAAGTACTTCAGGTAACAATACACCTTCAAAGAAAAGTTTTCGATTTAACATTAATTTTGCTTACAAATGACTATTGTATGACTAAATGGGGCTTCAAGTTAGAAAATTGCCCCAAAACAGTTTGGTTAGTGTATATTTGTACTGTCAAAAGGGCATTTAATACAAATATAACCAAGAATTAAGACTACGCAAAACATGGTAATTCAAAAGCAAATATATTGAGATTTTGTAAATTGAATAATACAGAATACAGTGGCTCAAACAATTGAAGATACACCTTATTTTCACTTGAGAAATCCAACTTTTAATGAAAATAACACATTAACTAGAATAGAAGACGTATTTTTACTATTACACGTAATAAAAGGGTTAATTTACAGTCAAATTAACGAAAATCAACAAAAAAATATCTAAAATTAAAAGTTTCACAAATATTTGAAGTAAACATAGGCAGATCTTTACCTCAAAAAA
>BMAW01003157.1:0-24349 GCA_019974015.1 Nephila pilipes
TGATTATCTCTTGGAAGAAGAATTTCCTTGATTATCTCTTGGAAGAAAAATACTTACGAATGCACGATATCATAAAAAATACATTATTTAGATATTTGTTCATACTAAATTCAATCCTTTTGTATAAAATAATCATAATTATTTTTCAATATTATTTCTCTTGTGTACGTAATATATGTACAAAGTAGGATTCACAAGTTCCCGGACTGAATCTAAAACATAAAAAAAAATGTAAGCAATTAAATTGCTGAAACATATCCTCCTTCGAATTAAGACCCTTGGGAAACAACACCCTTTTACCATCGCTGTTAAAGTTCATCGAAACATTTCAGTAATCCATTTCAACCATGTCCTTAAATTCAGCCAGAGATAAACTTTTAACTTCAACTGCAGATGGAAAATGACGACACTGCAAGGGATGTGACAGTTAAGGAAATAGGTTTAAGTCGCAGGGGGTGAGATCCGATGAGTAAGGAAGATGTGGCAAAACACAGGAAAAAAAGTTTTTTCGTTAAAAATTCAGTCACGAGAAGGGATCGGTGTGCAGGAGCGTTGTTATGCAAAAGTACCCATGTCTGCTCAGACCAGAATTTTGGTCTCTTCTTTCGGATTTGCTCACGAAAACAACGCAGCAAGTCTAGAAAGAGCTCTTAGTTCAGTGTATCCTTCAGGGATAAATTCCAAATGCATAATGTCCTTGGTATTGAAGAACACCTCTAGCATGACCTTCCCTTTAAAGCGATTCTTACGGAATTTCAGCTTGAGTGGATATTATGGTGATTTTCACGTTGCCGATGCTCTCTTGGATAGTGGGCAGCATACAAAACACCATGTCTCGTCTCCAGTAACTGTTCTGCCCTGTAGGGAAGGATCTTAGTCAACAGCCATGATTAAGTCTCCCATCATTTCCGTTTGAACTGCCTTTTGTTTTGGTTTAATACACGGGGAACGATGCCTTGACACACCCTATGCAGGTTAAGATCCTTAATCATTATCCGTTGACATGTGTCCTCTTATATCCCAACTGATTCTGCAATTTGCACTATTTTTTGAAGCCTGTTTTTACATACCGCCGCAAAATCATTTTCGATATTTTCAGCGGTGCGGGAAATCTACGGACGTCCAGAGCGTTCGTCGTTTTCGACATTTTATCTGTCTTCTCTGAAACGTCGTTGCCACTCAAAAGCTTACGTTCGCGTTAGTGCATCACTGCCGTACACATGATTCGACATTTCGTAAGTCTCCGTTTTACTCTGTCCCAAGCGAGCAGAAAATTTGATTTTCTTTCTGTGCTCAACCAACGCCATTTCTTTCAATCGCCGGTTACTAAATGCATGCAGTTTCAAAACGCAATCCCGTGGCGACCCTCCGACTACGGTATCTGAGATAAAACACTTTTAATAATGGGGGGGAAGGTAGTAACACAAAAGAGTTATAGTAATCGCTCTCCTGTAAGGATTTTTCACGTTAAAGTCTTTATACAGGAATTTTTAAATCCTACGTATATTTATACATTAGTCCCTCCTAATAAGGAACACTTGCTGGGACCAGACATTTTTTCCCAAGAATTGAGACATCTTTTTTTCAAAGAGTGCAAGCTAAAAAAAATTAATTTAATTTGAAAGTCAGTTTGTATCAAGTTTGAGTAAATGGTATGTTGGTAAGCATTACACATCAACAAGTATTTATTTGAATTTGAGGTAAGTGAAAAATAAAAATTATTTGACAAAATATTATTAATATTTTAAGAAATGTATGATATGGGCAATAGAGTATTGTACGCGTACTTGCTGATATTTATTAAACATAATTCATTACTACGATGAGTTTGAAATTCTTGGCATTGCAAGCATTTTCTTCAACATGGATATTAAATTCATAGATGATCTTAAGTATTTCCCTATCATCAACAATTATAGTGATTTTAGTTTTAATTGTAGGAAGTGTATTTTAAAGCATCTGTATTGCTTTCCTGCGCTAGACATTTCATCTCTCTCTCTCCCTCAGGCTCTTCATCTTATTCACTGCTTCCCACACTATTAAGGACCAAAATTTATTTTGCAGTAAAGTTATTCTGTATATTTCCCACTTCAGTAAATTTATTTCCTTTTTTTCACTATAATATTTTGTTTGTTTTAAATTAAGAGAAATTATTTTAAAAAGATTGTTTTAGTTATTTTGATATTTTACTGAGTTTTTAATTAATTTTGTAGCATTTGTGGTTGCTTAGTTTTAATAATGTGTTTTTTAAGCTGGGCTTAAGTGTTTATAATTTGTAATTTACTCTGATTTTGTGTAATTTAAAAACATTCACACACACACACACACTTATATATATATATATATATATATATATATATATATATATATGCTTATATCTGTATTATTACAAAACATTATGCGCATAATTTTTCAATTTTACACTTCTTAAATTAAAAAAAAAAAACACGAATGACAAACTCCTTTTGTTTCTTCACCTTTATTTAGTTCAATGTATTTTAGGGGGGAAATATAAGTTATTGAAGTTCAAAAACTCATTGTTAACGGCTATTGGTTTTATTTAAGTCACATTACAAGCAACACGAGGGCTATTGGTGACTGAACTCGTAAGTTTGTGCCTTGATCAAGTAACGAGGACGACAACTGAGTAGACACACCTCCCTCTTTTGATATCCTCACCAAGCCATCTGGAGGACTTTATGAGCCAAGGCGGATTTAATCTACATCAGCCTTGAATATATTATATGGTGGATATTATTGATGTCAAGGCTTAAACCATTAACTCAGCGAGAACTGCAGGTCACTATTACAGGATCACTAAGATAACACGGCAACTTCAAAAACCTTAATTCATATTTTATTTTTATCAGCTTACATGCATGATTTTTCAATTTCTTAATTATAGTTCCTATCTACTTTTAGGGGAAAAACTCTAAATATGTATTTAAAAAAAATATTGTTCAATTTTTGAATATTATAAAGATGATTCGCCATCAGTGCTCAAAAAGTTATCAAAATAAGTACAAAAAAGGATTTTATATGAAAACTTCCATTCACTCTTTAGATGTATGTATAAATCTCTAACATCATTGCTAATTAATGAATATGAAATCATATTGTATTTTAAGTTATTTTTTTCAAAACATCCTTACAGTTTTAAAACGAATCCTCACATGGTGCTTTGATGGGGATTAAATGTAATAAATTTTAAAATGATTTGTGTTTCATACAGCTAAACCTGAAAATTTCTATAGAAAAATTCAGGTATGCTTTGATATCATTAGACTTTATAAATGTAAAATTGAAATTCTAAACCTTCCCCCAAATTGACACAAAAATAATTATGTAAGGATAGAGGTGCAATTATCTTCTTTTTCGTCAAAGTAAAGGATCGCATTAAAAATATAGAAGACAATATATGTGATTCGATATAAATTTTTCTCACACATTCTAAGACATCCTGAACTATTTCTTCCAAATAATCTTTTCACAAAAATAAAAGATTCAAAAAGCGTCTACAAGAACATGAAACCTCATTCCCACACCTCACTCAGAATTTAAATCTCATTGAAAGATTGAAAGGGACCACTTTAGTTCATGCTCCTTAGAATTCTGCACCCATATAGGAATACAAATTTCGTTCCACGCAGACGTGGAACTACTGGAGCTGCAAAAGTGCTCAGATATTCAACTGTGACACTAGATACAGTTGAATCACTGGCCCAGACTTAAAGACCTGTGGACATTTAAATAAGTAAACAGCAACTTTTTTCTCAAGTGAAAATATAACACTTTCAGTTCTTTAAACAGTGCATATTAAATATTTATTCTGATTTCGTTCAATTCTTCTTTTACACCATCATTTTGATGAGAACAGCTTTTAAATAATATAATATATATATGAATATTTTAAATTGAATTCAAGTTGTTGAATAGTAAATTTGTTATGCATGCGGAAATTCCTTTTCGAGTATTTAGTAACAATAAATATAAATATCTAAAAAGAAATTTTTTTACTGATTTAAGATATACATGACTGTAGAAGAAAAAATTGAAATTAATACATGCAGTTTGCATTTTACCAGAGATAACGTGAATTAAATTTGAGTTTTCCTATGATTAACTATAATGATATATGAAAGGGTTAATTTCAAATACATATTTATGTTCGTGCAATATCTTAGGATCATATATTTAAACTCTATATCTGTTCAATTTATAAGTAAACTAAGAAATTGAGAAAGAGAAACATATTACTTTGTCATAAAAATAGTATTTATAAAAAACAAAAAAAGAAATAATAATTTTGATAATTCAAATAGTCCATAGTTTTTAGTTTAATAAGTTACCATCCAGAAAACTTAATAAACACAATCGTATTTTTAGAAATATTATGCTTTGTTATGATGTACAATATAACTTGGAATCAAATATTTTATTAAAAAAAATAAAATAAGTTTTATATTACCAGAATTAAATTAAATTATATATATATATATTGTTTAGGATCTTATTTAAAATAAATAAAAATTAACAAGATATATACGCATATCTTACATCAGGAATCAATAAATGAAGCAAATTTAGTGCTGCTGTTTCAGCAGCCACGGTTGGCTACTGCTTCTTCTAATTTCGCACCCCTGTAATCCCCCAAACTGCTTGAAAATTTAACCATGAAAAATATGTAAGCATGTATTTGTATGTATTTGTATATATATATATATATATGTGTGTGTGTGTGTGTGTGTGCGTGCATGTGTATCTAAAAAGAGAGAGAGAGAGGAAGGAGCATCGTGCACTCTTGTTTATAATTTATTAACTAAAAGAAATTTTAACTTTTTTTAAATTGGTCATATCAATAATTTATTCATCCTAATAGTATATTACAGGAAATTTGGACAAAAAAATATTTGATTAAAAATCAAAGCAGAAGTGGACAAACACACCTACTTTACGCGTCAAAAGTAGAACATACAGCGACTGAAATGTGACGCTTTAAATTCTTAACCTCTTCAACGAAATGTCTTTTTAAAATTAATTCTTCACTATTAAACTTAATTTCTTATATTCTAAGGTAGATTTCGAAACTTTAGTGACATATGTCTTCATGCAACGAATTCAGCAAATAATGAAAGAAGGAAATATAAGATATATAAGATAAAAATTCCATATTAATTATTTTGCTTCGGTTCTATTCACATTTTTAGTAAACTGACATTTTAATTTTAAATTTCTAATTTTCAGTTTAAAATTGAATTAGCAATGCATAGATTGATGTATAAGAGAATATATAGCAATAACTAATGCATGCGTGATATACTTTAAATATAATCCTTATATAAGATAGTGTACATTAAAATTATTGAATACTCTCTTAAAAATAGAAATAAGGAAATTAAAGCTCATTATTTTTTCTGTTTAAAATATTTAACTTTTACTCTGATATTGCTAATTAAAATTACGACGTTGAGCAACTCGAGATGTTTCATCATTAACCTTGGGTACATTTTGGCAATTTGAATTGTATAAAATTACAATTCTTACCCAAGAAAATTGAGGCATGATTAGGTAAATTAGATGAAAATAAGACGTGTACTGAATTAGATTAGAGTTAGTAATATATAAACAAAATCAAATTGAAAGAAAATAGAAGGTAGATAGTCTAGAGACAAATTGTTAAATGAATAGATCAAAGTGAATCACCATAATTAATATTGGAACTGATTACTTATCGTATTATTAGCTCGTCGAATGAGCAAAAATCAAAAATTACTTGAATTAGAATAAATTTTTGGTAAGATAATACTTTATTATTAAAATATAAACTAAGATTAACTGATTTTGAAGAATTTGAGAGTGATAGATTGATCTTGCTCATTCTACGTTAAACACTAGTAAAGAATGTTGTCTATCTCTGTCATATGTTTAAATGGAGTCTGGAATTAATTATAATTTAATTACATATTAAGATTACTATAGAGTTAATAATAATGAATATATGAAACAGCAAATAACTACGTAATGTTGAAAATAACCCAACGAAACAATGATAAAATCTTGTTTAATAAAATAATATACTGTAGAAACTAAGCTTAATATGTTATTTGAGAATTTTTGAATGAAAACCAATTACTGAAAACAATGTCGGAAATGGAAGTTTTTTTTTCGAAAACATTGTCATTTATTCTATATCACAACAAGAAAAGTAAACAATTTAACAGAAGTATATTAAGTTTCCCTTTATATCTTAAAGTATTTAACTAATAACAAGACATGTCACACTAGAAGTATATAAATTACAATCTCGTCTCAGTATCGAAGAATTATTTTTATTAGTCTTAATTATCTTTTGAGCTCTTTAATTTATTTTTTTAATGATTGTATAGTGAAGACATCTCGAAATGTGATGAACTTAGACTCGACTTAATTATAAGTTTGTTAAGATTTCGTCGGGAATCAAGTAAAGGATGAAAAATACTTTGTTAGATTGTTAGCTATTTAAAAAATTATGTTTAATTGGATACAAAAGAATACACGTATATTATTATTTATATTCCCCTTTTATACCTAAATTTAAAAATGAGTTTCATTGAAATCAATTTTGAGAAACTTTTTTCTTAGTTTCATAAAATACTTTTAAATGTAATTTTAAAACACATATTTACTTTCCTCCAACGAAAAAAGTTACATTAACTTTGCTAATTTCATTTTAAGATATGCTAGAGTTTTTTTCCTGTTAAATCATAAAAAAGGTAGCATTATTCAAAATGAATGTTAATTTGCATTAAATAAGCATATGTCTGAATACCAGCGTCCCCAGAAGCAAATACTATCAAGAAGACAAATTATAAAATACTTTCTTCAAAGTTCTAATGCATTTTTATTTGACTCGTAAACCATTCTTAAGTACAAAAGAGTTGCCAATGTTAATAACAGAAAGAGTAAAAACAGACGGTTCTGTAATAAAATAAATTAATAAATTAAATATTAAAATAAAAGCAAGTGAAAAATTATTGAAGTAGACTCTAATATGCTATTCGGATACTTAAATAAATGCAGACGATAAAATATCTTTGCAATGTAAATATGCCTCAAGCAAATTAAATGTAATTATTATAATGTCAATTTTTTGAATAAAACACCACATATCTTTTATTTTAGGCCCACACATTTTGTTGACGCCATTTTCTCCTCAAGACAACACCATGTTAGCAAATGTTAATAAATAATTAGAAATTACAAATGATTCAAATGTTTTACTCTGACTTCAGGAAATAGTTGTTGGAGTCTTCAGAATAAATATAATTGATAGAACTCTAGAATAAAATTATTACGAATGAAATAAGAAAAAAAATAACGAAATTGATAAGAATTTTATAATTACTAAGCCATCTCTCAAAGAGTCTTAAAAGTTTTCAAAAAATGTTTATCAAGTGGTGTGTATCATATATAAGCACTTTTCTCGGTAAAACGTCTATTTACAAGTAGTTATTTTTGTTTCCTTTACTTCGTCGTATTGTGTCGTAAACATCTGCTTTGTTTCCCACAACGTAAAAATTAAAATCGTCTGCCTTGTCATAACTTATTAACGTCAGTATTTCTTCGTAAATAATTAAATTGTGAGCCCTTTGAACAATATGCCTCAAAGTATTGAAGCATGCTCAAGCCAAAGCTGTAAAGATGACTTTTTGATATGATGTGTTTATGAACATACTGACACAGAAATAAAAAGGTCATTGGAGTGTGTGATATTTAAACATTTAACGCTGTGACTTAAGTTAATTTTCTTGTGATGGATGCCAAATTTAATGCCACATCGGTATGATCCATTGACTCATTTTGACATATTGTGTTATTTAACATAATTCGACCATTGTTTAAAGAGATTTCGATAACTTCAGAACTTATTTTTTAATGCATGCACTTAAAAATTACGTTTTAGCATGTCTTAAATTGTTCCTATGCAAGATAATGCTGTCAAATGGGATTTTGGATATATTGAAGATACAACTTTAAAATTTTAGTTTCTTAAATGTATTCGGAAACGTTTCATAGCTCTGCTCTAGCTTTATTAATAAATATTTTAATGTAATAATATATTAATAATAATAATGTAATAATAAATATTTTAATGTAATAATAAATATTTTAATGTAATAATCCCAAGAATTTATTAATAACATGTAATTAATAATATCAAACATAATTAGAAGTAATAAAAACCAACAAAACACGCGAGATAGGAAGAAATCGTGTTGGCAGTGGAAGTTGTATTCATTAAAAAACAACAAAACACTACATTTATTATTAAAATATTAATTAATATTATTTTCTTAAAAAGTTGTTGATAAAAAAGATGATTAGCCTTTCTGTCCTTTCTAATAAAAGGGGCGTAAATCAAGTTCCAAAACTTATTTGCAATTTATGAAGGAAAAGAAGTTCATTTAAAGAATATCTCTTAGTAAAAGTCTTTTTAAAAAATGACTTTTTGATCCTTTTCGGGTTTCGATGTCCCTTAATTTATTGTGTTCTGTCATTTCAATACTTAAATGGAACCCTCATCACAATTTGCAGACTAAATAATACCAAGATATAAGATGAATAGTAAAATAACGCATTTAATTGTCTTTGTTTGTGTGAAATATGTCTTTTAAAGTTATAAATAGAGCTTAGGTGTTTTTGGTGTGCTTAAATAATGATTTTTAATGATTCTATAGTATTATAAAAGTAAATTTTACTCAAAAGTGATTTTCTTTTTCTGTAAATATGGACACAGCTTTTGATGCAGATTTTTATTCGGGTACCAATTTTTAAAGACGTATTTCTTAAATATGTAAATTATTTTATTCTTCATATGTAAAGTAATGCGCAAAATAGCGATTCAAATTTTTGATTGATATCGCCATGTATTTTTTTTTGAAAATGTTGCAGTACTTTATAAGATTGGAAATTTTAATTCCCTTACTTTTTCATATAAAAAATTATTTCTTGAAATTTAGGCATTATTTATAGTAGAAAAATTATTTTTTTTCACTACATGTGTTGGTATCTTTTACAGAAAAATAAAATATTTGTCCAAAAGTTATTAAGTGTACCTAAATACAAATACATCTCAAAAATTGTCTATTTTCAACTATGTAGGAAAAAAAGTGGCCGCGGTAGCATACTAGTCATGGTTTCGGTTTCGAGAACGGCGGTTTTCGTTCAGTCGCGGGTTCGATCCTTGGCTGCCAAAGACCCGCCGTGTAGTCGGGTCTGATGCACGTTAAATCTGTCGGGGACCAAAGTCTTCCCGTTGGCGTGATGTGGAAGTTAAGAGAGGGGTGCCAGCTAGAGTGCTTTCCTCGTCAATTGATCATGGTTCAAAATTACGAGGTCCGTCGCCAATAGCCCTCGTGTTGCTTCTAGTGCGACATTAATAAGAAATGTAGGAAAAAATAATTTGGCTAAACATTACATTTATAGTGGTATAGAATAATTAAAAAATCATTACTGGAATACATAAATCATTATTATAGTACATTATAATCTAAACCCTACTAGTAACATCAAATATTTATGCCACAAAAATAAGAAGTCGTAAATATAGTTCTAAGGTATTCCTCGCATGACTTGGTTCCCTTGGCGTGAGAGTAATTGCTTCTACTCGCATTTCAGTAAGCAGCGGCGATCTTAAAAACAGTATAGGTCGAAACAAGGAATATGAATTGCTCTATTTATTAGCCACCCAAAGGGCTATAGTTTTCTTTGGATCACTTTTGGCATACCAGATCACTTTTCAATTTCTTATCATGTTTGCTTATATTTTAATTACCTTTAGCTTAATTATATTCAATTGAATAATTTATTGTTTGATTTAATTTTAACATCGAAAAAATTTACTTTTTTCCCATTTTTCGATATTTCATTTTTACTTTAATTCTTATATTTAATTCAGTAGTTTAATAATAATTATAGAAAAAGGCGCACCTTGAATGACTGAATCTGCTCTTTGGAAAACTTTGCATAAAACTTGTTTATTATATTTTAATTTTAAGAATAATTTCTCACTTCATGTTTATATTTCCTATTCTGATTCAATATCAATGGGTGAATTTTAGCCTATGGAAAAGTTTTAATTTTAGGGACTACAGTCAACACTCTTTAATCCAACATTGATCAAGTCATTTTCTTTCATATTTCATTCTTGTCAGGATTCCAGCATTTCTTCCCTTTGACCATCAAATCACAACATTGCGCTTTTCTCATTTTAGCTCAGTGTTAAAGAAAATTCACAGTTTTCATTTTAGTAAAATATTTCCTATTTCTTAAAGCGTTATGGTTCACATTTGAGTAATATTACAACTGTAAAAATATAAAGTATGTACTGTAAAATATATACTCATTATCAAGTAGGTGTTTTCCAAGTGCTAATTAAACTATTAATCGCAAGCATGTAACTCATGGTAGGCTGCAAAAATAATATATATTTAATCTTCCAGAACAGCATGTCATATGTTGTCTTAAATATCGATTGGTTGGTTAGTGCTAGTAATATCGCACTAGAAGCAAAACGAGGACTATTGGCGACGGACCTCATAATTTTGAACTTCAGTCAAGTGAAGAGGACGACACCTGATCGGGCACCTGATCGGGAAAATAATAAATACTTGTTTTAATTGTTTAAATATTTTATGATAAATCATGTATTTTTGTATTTCAGTTAAACCGATTATAAATTATTTTAACGCTTCTACGAAATACTAGGGAGCAATCATATTGGATTAATGGACACTTACTCAATTTAGCACAACTATAAATAAATATTTTGTGTCTGATTTTCTTACGAATCATGTCTATTTGCCATTTTCATTTCGAGAATATCATACTAACCCTATAAATTTTCTACGACCGTCCTCAAAACTACAATTTTATCTATTCAAAGCAATAAATTGCACAAGAAAGAGCAAAAGTTATGAAAGTTTCTGAGGGATTACATTTTACTCCGATTTCTAAAAAATAATTTTACTTCTATTTTACGATTCGTTTGTGGATTTCCGTGTCTTTAAAAATGTTTTAAAATATTTTCCAAACTCGGAGGGAAAATGCTATTCCGTAGAAAACTTTATTATTTTTAGCTCTTTTCCATAAGCATTTTTTAAGCTTTCAAATAGATAAAATAGTTTAGATATGAGAATGGTAGTCGAAATTCCACAGAATTTACAATATGTTCGGGAAATCAAAAAAGCTGGGAGACGGAAGCTTTAATCTTTTCTTACATCACCATTCAGTATTTCTCATACTTAGATTCCCTTGTATCTAATTTCTTAATTCAAAAACATGTTTTAACCCATATATTGGGTGAGTATCACTAATTATTATGCATTCTCAAATTCCACAAATTACTTTAAACTTTATAAAGGTATTACAAATAATCCCAAAACAGAAACTCGCTTTAAAATATAATTTTTTATGAGAATTAGAATTTGTGCGCGATTAAAAAAATATAATTATTTCATTAGTAGTCCTTAGGTTAAACTTTCTAAGGCTTAGGGGGCATGTTTATTAATTAATCAAGTGTTGTTTTTTATTCGAAATTGAAATACAGATTACAATGCAAATGCTTTCTTTTTTCAGAAAAATTAACCACGTATGTATGTATTTGATAAAAAATGTATGTGTATTTGAATTTAATCATTGTACTAAAGTTAAGCTATATTATATTGTTTATTTTATGGGTAATATTTTTCCCTTTAAATTTGATCGAAAATATTAGCTTATCTCTAGAAATGTTTTAATTTAAATAAAAAAAAATATTAAACATTGTGTGTTAAATAATTGGAATGCTTACACTTAATACGTATCAGGTCATAAAGAAAAACCAAAAAAAAAATTGTTTTCATTTTTGAAAGTTTTTTTTAAATAGTTTTCAACTTAAAATTTAAAAGCAAATAGAAAATGTCTTAATATTTATTATCCTTTCAAAAATAGTTTAAAACTGAAAATTTAAATGGTTAGAATAAATTAGTCTTTGAATATACGCGTCAAACAAAGCGTTTTCCAGAAAGTTATGAAAAATGATTTTATACCTTCAAATTTCTTTAAAGTCATTTTCAGTATAAAAGAAAAAAAAATAAATACATAAATAATTAAATTGTTATTTTACTTAAATATAATAATTATAATGAATTGTAATGATTTAAATTATAACCTTGGGGAATACTTTAATTTCAAAAGTATTAAATACTTGTTCTTAGTTTTAAGATATAGAAATTAAGGTATTTTCTTTGTTTCTTTCTTTTCGAAAATGATATAGGAAGTAATTGCAGTCGTGTATTTATAGAAATTACTCACATTTTTTAATAAATACAATGTTGGAGACTATAAATTTGAACTGAAAAAAGAGTATATTGTACATTTAAATATGCAAAAAATATATGGTAATATTTAACATTCTTAGTAAATTTAACAAAATTCTTATTAAAATATTACTAGTAGAAATAGTATAAATTTATAATTAAAAGGGGTTGTCTGATATTTAAATAAAAGAATGCAAGAGACATAAAAAAGAATGAGATTTGAAAATGTAAAGATTTACGAAATGTATTAATGAAGAATTTCAGCATGTTATTAATGGAAACTTGAATATGTTTACTAATATCTAAGAAGGTAAGATAAAGTGTTTTCATAGCTTGGAACAGTAAATAGTATTCATTTTCCTTATTTAAGAACACCTTTGAAAAATCTTTGAAGGTTATAAAATAACCATAACTTATTTTATAACAGTAAATCTGACCCTTTAAATTAACTGTATGACTTATTTCGTTTCAGAAAGCTTTTCCCAATAGTATCAAACATTCTTTTTATTTTCTTAAATATATTTTATTGCATTTAATATGGTAATGTAAGACATTTAAGGAGTTTTTTGTTGCAAAGGAGGGGAAAAGGAAGGTTTCTTTTTGTTTCTACGTAGCATCAACGAATATACAGCTCAAGCTTTGGAGACACAATTTTAAGTCCAAAATGTTTAATAAAATTCATACAGTTAAAAATAATACTAAGATGATACGAAAGACATCGCTTAAGCATATACTGAATCACACTTATCTGTCTTTTTCTCAAGACTTTGGGATTTGATTGCATATTTTATGCAGATATTTCATATTCAATATGTCTGGAAATTTTTTATTTAGCTGAGGATATTTATAAATGAAGTGAATTCTGAGAAATTTATTTTTTGGTCGCGAATTAATATTATCTAATATTTGTTGAAACTTTCAATAAGTCACAATTCATTAAAAAACCCAATTTTAATGCGTTTTTATGTATTTTACTTGGTGTGTGTGTCATCAAATTTAACCAATTCCCCATGAAGCTAGAGCTCTGAAACCTTGGGAATCGTTCTTACTCTCCTAATAATTCAATATTTAGACATTTGCGACAAGTTTTAACTCATATTTTCTTCATAATGCAGTTTAGCCCGACCCTTTAGCGCGATTTCAAAAATTGGAACCAAACTTGGCGATTTTTTTTTGGCTGAACGTTAAGTCCTTAAAACAGACCAGGGTAGACAAATTTGGCAAAATATCGCCAAATAATTGCTGTCGCCAAGGGTGGTTGGATTAAACTGCATTCCAACCATTTAATTTACCGGATGAATTAATTAATTTTAGTTAGTTTTAGCGTTTTTATGTATTTCACTAGGTGTGTGTCTGTCTGTGTTTGTATCAGCGTGTCATCAAAATTTCTGTCATCAATTTAACCAACTTCCAATCAAACTAGAGCTCTGAAATTTTGGGAAACGTTCTTACTTGCCCAACAATGCAATATTTAGATATTTGCGACCAGGTTGAACTAATATTTCAATAATATTCTTTAATAATCTTTGCCACCGTATAAAAACGTTGTTTTTAAAAAAGTAGGTTTTTATCTCGAATTATTTGTTATTCGCATAATAACAAAAAATAACGATTTTTTTTTCTGAAAAGTGACATTTCGAACAACTTTTGATATATTTTTTTTATTTTTTTGTAATTCTAATTTTATATCCTGAATGGAAAAAAATGGCAAAATAGAACTCTAATTTATTGTTTATTGCTCTAGAGCTCTATATATTCCACACATCCCAATCTTTTTGAAGCCTGAAATCTCTATCATATAACGAATGCTTAAAAAATAAAAAAATAAGAAAATAAACATATGCCACTCATCTATGTCTCGAGGAAGCAGAAATTTATTTATTTATTTATTTGGCACTGATGAGAAAGAAAGAGCAACTGAAACCTTCTGTATTTAAATCAACGAAGCTTCTTTTTATTATTCATTAAGTCTCATTCCTTAAAAAAAAGATTTCATCATGGCTTTACACCGTATTAAAATATCTTTCTTCATCCACAGCTGTAGAGACAAGATGAGATGTTTCATTCTTCATTGCACTGTTTAGTAAAATGGATTTTTTTAAAAAAAATTGCATTTTTTAATGTTTATATTTGGCTATTCTCTTCCATTTATAGCAAGATTGTTTGGGAATGCTTTTGAATTAGTGAGACACAGTAACATTATTAATTTTCCTTTTATTTTAATAAAATCATTTTAATGTGGCTTAATGTAATTTAGTGAGAATGGAATTAATTTTAATATGAAGTATCCTTGACGTTACACCTGAACCAACCAGATTATGCTTTTTGAAAAAAGTAAAGAACTAAAATGCTAAATTAAAACTTTTATTAGATTTTTAGTATTTAGATATTTATAGATTTATTTAATACAAGACACTAAATTAAAATTAAAATTTTATTTGAACAAATGAAATTAAATAAATAGAAATAAATAAAATGTTCAACGTTTTTTAAGTACATCATTCTACTTGAAAATTAAATTGGCGAACAACAACAAAAAAAAAAATGATATGCAAACAGCCACAACTGAATTATACCCACAGTTTGTTTCATTGAAACTCTAAGGTACTGAAATTTATCAAAATAACTTAAAAAATTTTCTAGAATGATATATTCCTTATTGCAATAGAAATGAATAATTTGAGTGATCTGCTCATTTTACTGCTCTGTCGATAAATCTGAAGATGATTATCAGAAAATCTATTGCATTAGACACAGTATATAAAAAAAGTATTTTCTTAATGTATATATATTGTTACGAACATGAGTTGATGCTTCCTTGCAGCGCTTCCCTTATAAGGAGTAAATGGATTTCCGGAGATGTCCCCAGTTAGCAAAAGAGAGTTTAAGCAATTAACCCCTTCACCTTGGCGATCATTTGGCGACGTGGCGAAAACGGTAATTTTGGTGACCAATAGAAAGTATTCGAAGGTACTAGATCCCAGAAGAAAAATGAAAAAGGAAGAAAATTACGGATTTTCCATGAATTTTTGGTGTTACATCATACCTGGACAGAATAGGTGAATAGGGAAGATGAATCGATCTGTGTAAGGAATTAGTTTGAATGTGAGGTCAATTCTAAGACCGAACAAGAAATCATAGCTGATCAAATCTGTTGGAGATTCGTAATGATTCTAGCGGAACTGTCGGAGTTTTGTATTTAGAGTCTCTGTAGTGGATATCGATCGAGGCATCGACTGAAAGCTGTTGGCACTTGAAGTAAAGCCTGCCGGGTGATTTGTGGAAAAGCAGCGCATATCTACCAGAAATCATCGGTGCCTTCTCTTGAAACGGAGAGTATTTCTTTGAAGGTTGTCCGTAGTGAGGACTAATACGCTGGTGATTGTTCTTAAAAATGTATTCTGTTCCTGGGTTACTAAACTTTGGAAGATCTGTGCATTTGCTGTACTACTATTGCCTCAGCTGTGCTATCTGTGTCATCCTGAATAATTATAAATAAAATATTATTTATCGTTATTCTCTTAGTGGGACTTGATTTTCACTCCACGTATAAGTCTAGAGAAAAAAAATTCCATAAGAACATTAATTTTTTTTTTATAAATAAAAGCATCAACTTACGCTTGCATACAACTGCAGTCTAAAAGTATGGTTTATTTAAATGTATATATTTTTTACATTTTTGTTTCTCTCTCATGACGTATATATTTATGAAAATTTATTATTTTGTTATTGCTACATTATACGGTAGCATTTATTGTATGTATATAAATCTCTTTCCTTCTCTGTAAAATTGAACTTGTTGTGAATAATAATATCAAAATAAATAATGAGTTTGAGTTTTTAAATCCTGAGTTTTGCCTACAAACAATGAGTTTTTGATGTATCAGATATATTGTCTCTGTGTAATAATTGAAAAATGGTTATGAAATTCAATTAAAAATAAACTTTGGATATAAATAAAATCATTTTTCAGAAGATCTATAATATTGGTTAACAAGTTATTACACTTAATTCTGATACATATGGGGGACATTTAATATTTAAATAGACAAAACTATAGCTTTACAGCAAAAATGTTTCATTAAATTAAACTAGATACAACGCAAAGTCACTTTTATCCTAAATAGATAAACATAGGAAGCACAAACTCAAAATTGAAAAAAGGATGAAGAAGCTCCCAACCCACTTCGCATACAGTTTCTAATGTCAATTGTGTTCTAAGTTGTTTTGCAGAAGGAGCACACGTTTTCTCTGCATCTAGGAAATTTTTTCTACATTGTAGATTTGACTTTCTTCTCTATCACATCTAAGAGGTACATTTTGTAAATAATGCATAGCCTCTCCAAATACGAGTAATTACTGATAAAACGACCACTGCTTGTCAGTGACGCTTTTGCGACAAATTTTGATCTTTTTATGCCATGTTTGAAAACTCCCGCTATTCATGCAACCACTGCGAAATTCTTTGTTCATCCGAGAGCATATTTGAGATTTTAAGCTTTCCGAAAATAAGAATCAGGTCACAGAATTCTGTTTCTGAATAGCACTTTCTTCGAGCGTACACGTCATCGTAACTTGGTCATCGGAGGCTATGGTTTTGTAGATATAAAACTAAAAGCTGAATAATAATAAATCCATTTCGCAAGGTTATCAAGTAAAGCTTACGAAAATTTCAAATTGCCTGCAAAAAGAATTTCTTTCACAAAAAGATTGTTTAAATATTTTAAATATTCAATGATTCTCGTATATTTTGCTGTTTCTTTGCACTCCGGTATTTCAAATATTTGATTAATGATATATATATATATATATATAATTGTATGTATTGAAGATAACCAATAAAGTTCTTACTGTTTTCGTTTTGTCGTTGAATGAAGTGAGAATAGGTATAAAAATAGTGTTTCATGTGGTTTAAATAGAGTATCCAGTCGAATGAGAGTAGATATATCAGTAGTTATAAAACCATGTCCATCGCTCTCTTTTATCATTGGTAACTCGTACATTGCGAAAATAAATTGAAGTGTCAAAGAATCTCGTTGGGTGTTGTTTGTTTTATGACTTCGAAGTGGGTTATCAGCAGCTGCGTCAAGGTATTGAATATGTCAAGTGGTTGGGGATAGTGCTGTGAATGAACGTACTGCAAGGTACTGGTTTCCAAAATTTAGGTCGGGATATTTGTCCTTCTGTGATGAACCTCTTAAAGGACGTCCATATGCTTTGGATAGTGAATCCGTACAGGCTGCTATTGAGGAAGACAGTAGTCTAACTTGTGGTGAACTTGCAAAATAGCTTAACGTTTCTGATCAAACAGAAACACTTAAGTAAGATGTAAATTCTAAGTAAGTGGGTTCTGCGCACGCTGGTAGAAGTTCACAAGTGATAACGAGTGGCAGCACGTATTTTCTTGCCTTCTCGCAACCGTATTCAATGGTACAGCATCCATTTTCAATTGAGTGCTTACCCGTGACGAAAAGTGAGTCCAATGTGAAACTCCTGAGAGTTCCAAATATTGGTTGTTACCCCAGGATACTGTCTCTCAGTGCGCAAGTCCACCAATGCACCTATGCAAGATTATGCATTTTGTCATGTGGACAGGTCATAAAATTGTTCACTATTAGCAGCTAGCAAAGGGCCAGACGATTATTGCGTACCTATACTCGCAGCAATTAGAACGTGTGCAACAGGTATTTCAACAGAAGGAGACTGCATTGGTGAATAGCAAAGTTGTACTCTTCCTTCACTATAACTTTGGTCAGCATGTCACATGGGTGTTCAGGGGCACCGTACAGCGGCTTATTTGGGAAACTTTGTGCCATACTTCTTACTCCCCTTATTTTATTCGATTACCACCTCTTCCTCTCCCTGGACAAGCCTCACAATTTTTCACCAATGAATCAGTCTTGCCCAAAACACTCACAGTTATCTTTGTGTCCCAAACACTTAGTTTTAATACAAGGGATTTCCACATCTGAAGACACGGTGACTGAAGGTGCTGGATGCCAATGGTGATCACTTTGAGGAATAACAATAGACTACACTTTCTGTAAATCATTTTCCAATAAAAATTATTGAAAACAACTGAAATATGATGTTTTTGATGTCACAAATCTTATAAGAAATTTACATTTAAATTGTTGTTCTCTCCAAAATAATAAAGAAATATTTCATTTTCCAATTCTTCCTTGGAATGCAAATTAGGATAAAAGTAATTAATACATATTAATTAAAGGCATATATTTTGCTTAATATTAATATATGTTTTAAATTATATAATAATTTGGTCAAGCTGTGATTTTCATTTGTTATTAATTTTTTTTTCGTAAGATAGTTGCAGATGTTGAAGAAAATATTAAATTTTAATAATTTAAATTTTGAAAGTATATTCTTATGTGTAAATTCATATCATCTAAGATAAAAAATACAATTCAGAAACAAGGTATAAGTTGGAAAAAAATCCAAATCGTTTTTTTAAATTTAAGTTAGATCAATTCTAAGTACTGGAGCAAATGTTTATTACCCTAAAAATATGAATACTTTTGATGGGTAAAACACAAATTATGTTAGATTGAAAATCAAAATAATACTATAAAATACAGTTCAATGTATACCAATTGATCGAGTTATTTCATGTAATGAAATGCTAAAATAACTAGCAAATGAAACTTTTATGTGATATTTTGTATAATTTAGTAGCTATTTGATTTTTCGTTTAAAACCTTTATGCCATTTAACTGTAAAAGTGTGTACTCACATATGCTTTTAACTAATAAAATTTTAAAATATAACATGACAATTCTAACTTATTTTGCGCTTATTATATATTATCTTGAGAAATTAAGAGAATTTGCTCATTATGTCGAATTCTCGAAACACTAAGGGACATTTTTTTTATAAAATCTGGTATGAATACACATTTATAACAAATAAAGCGATTCCTCAGTCAAAAGTCATTTTATGTACACATGATTAAAAGTAAATCACATGGTGCGGGGATGTATAAAATCCACATTTTAATAACGAATTGAAATTGAATTTAATACAGCTCATGGTCTCCTATCACCATCAAGCATTTCGCACAGTATGGCAGCATACTGGATAAGGAATTGTTATGGAGTCCCTGTGACAGTCAATCCAATTCAAGCAGCATAGCAATTGCTCTCGAATTAACATCCTAGACATTTTCTTTAGGATTCAGGTCAGAAGATATAAATGTTCAGTTTATTCAACTAAAACCCTTACTTTCCAGGTAATCGTTACAAGCTGAACCTTATAAGGACCTATTGTCGTTCATTAACAGAAAACCAGAACCAACTGTGCCCCTTAAATGACAAAAATTGCCCATAAGATCTCCTCTCTATAACTCATAACAGTTTGGGAGCCTTTGACACACTCTGGAAGGGTGCGTAGCCATCCAATATGAATGCATACCTAAACCACCATTCATGATGTCCACCACCGTAATTATCATTTTCTTCGATAAGGTGAGATATGATGTCGTGTTCCACGCTCTCTTCAGATATAGGTATGAAGGGAATCAGAATGCAGACTGAATCTCGACGATTCATCTGTAAAAGCACGGTGCACCAGGCGCATGTTGAAGGCGCATGTTGTCTGTTCCATGCTAAATACACACTCTTGTATGCTGCAGTTAGTGGGGTGGAAGCAACGGAACTTCCGACATACATACCTGTCTCATGAAGACTTAGGTCTCACCTGACTCATGTCCTATGAAGATACCTGTCTATTGAGGACAACTGTAGACCACGAAACTCAGGTTCCAGTGACAGAATATAGCACACGGGATAATTTTGAAGCTGTAGCAGTCCTGTGTCGCCACTCAGAAAGTTCAAAATAACGATCATCATTCGAAGAAGTAGAACTTGGCCGATCTTGTCCAGGTCATCGCGATATGGTCCTGAAGCTATTTCCAGAAATATTAGACTACACTGGACACTGCTTAACTTTTGTAGGCGCTTTTGTTTGTTATTGTTCTACCACCACTCTATCGGCAATTTTCTTTTTCCATCTGTAATCCATACATTTGTGGCTACTCAATTTACCTAGTACTTTCTAAAATTTACAAAACTCTTGCAATAATTGTCATGGAGGAGTACGAACTCACATATCGCCGAGAATCCTTAGTGCTCTTTTATGTTCTCTACAGTCACACAAAAACATATTTGTAGTTATGCTTACATATTTGACTCTGAATGTTTGTATAAATCTTCGATGTGGTAATTAGTATATTTGGCTGAAAACTTTGGAAAACAAGCATAATTTGCAAATACTACCGATTCTGCTCACGAGTGTGTTTTCGTATTTAACAAATGTAACTTACAAAACTAAAATCTTCTCTTTGTCCCTGTAAGGGCTATTTGTGTCAACTGTTTTGATTAACAGTAGCAATTATTTTTTTTTCAAATTAGATAACAAACCTACATTTGTCTTTAAGTTCTTTTCAGGATTGAAATAAATAAGGTTGAACGCATTGATTAACACTAAATTATTCTAATTATTCCCTTAAAAGTATAAGAAATCAGATCTTCAAGGAAAGTTTGAAAAAAAAAAGAGTTATATCATTCAAATGTTTAAACCAAGTTGCCATAACATTATTGATATCTTGAGATTCTCAAACAAATTCTTCATAATCTGGTTACATTTTTCAATAGTTTTGAGCCAAACTAAGTTAAATAGTGTAGTTAATTATCTAAAATGTATATTTCCTTCTCTTCTTGACTTATAATTTTAATTTTGTAAGCAATTTTTGCAAAGCATTAGTTCATTAAAACACCACCTATTTACAATTATTCTCGCGATATTTTTTTCATGAGCAAATTTATTTGATATTTGGCTTAAATATTATCTCTTTTAATATTGTAGAAATAAATTTGAAGAGATACCTATTATTTTTAGTAGATAACCATCTTGCCGTACGATAGAAATTTGATGGATAAATTTAAAGTCTATTTTAATTTTTCAGTTCATGAAGATGTCACTTAACAGTGGAAAATCGAGAGAATTTTTTTTTAAATCTCTTATGTATTTAAACAAAATAACGATCTTCAAAATTTGTCTGTTATATAAAGCATTATTTGGAGTACCCATTCTTCATACAGGGAAAGTTTTTATACAAAGCTAAAATGCATACAACTTCGGAAGCAGGGATAGAGTTTGAGTGTGGGGCTACCCGAAGGATTCCAAACCAGAAGGATTTTAAGTATCATATTTGAAGATCGGTATCTACACATTAGAACAAGAATAAAAATTTATGAAAAGCATTTAAAAGAAGTTTAAATCAAGAAAAACATATATAAACTGACGACATGACAGTTAATCAAATAAAAATATGAAGAAAGTCAGAAATGGAAGAAAGGAGCAGGAAACTATCTCGTCGATTCTTCTGATTTCTTGCTTTCCAGTGCTATACTATCTTCTTGAGACTTAATGTCCATTCTATAGGACATTTTTTTTAAATTTAGAAAATGAATTTACAGTTCCATATTCTAAGATTGGGCACTCCAATATATTGAACAGTACAGTACTATCATCTATTTACCAAAACTCTGAATTATTTGACAAGATCCTTGTTCCACAAGCATTTCAAAATGGCGGACAAGAAGAAAGCAACAATTGGAGTGAAGTCAGCAGTTTAAATTTAGTTCTATTATATTCTTAATCATTTTTTAATTAAAAATATATGATATATAATTTTAGGAATGAGAATAATGAAATTTAGTTGTATATTTAATCAGTAACACATGGATTCCAACATTAAGGTCGAATGTCCATTATAACGAACTGGCCAAAAATTATATGTTTTTTATCTTATGAAAAAAGCTGTATGTAGTGTTTTGTACAATTTTTTAAATGGTTTATCTTAAAGTTTGGAAAAATTCCCCGAAGTATAATGTCTTGGGTCTAAAGATAGCTATAGTTTATTTAGCTGTATGATTACACTTCGGATACAATCCACTTCAACTAGCTTGGATTTCTAGAATTGCTGATTCATTTTCATAGTGGTAGAGTGAAAGGTAAATTATCCCAAATCACCGTGTGGACATGCATATGTATAAATATTAATATGTGTCAGAGCTTTACGTATGAAATAGTCAATCCTTCTTAGTGGAAGGGAGAAAGAAAAAAAAATTCCAAAAATTTATATCTCTGATTGTAAAATTAACAGTTTATGTAAATTCCACTTAATAACATTTTCAAAATCATATTCCAAACTGTTAAGACATTCATAAAGTGTTTAGAGATTATTTGATCCAGGGTGTGGATATTTATGAAGAAATGAAAAAAAAGAATTAAACGTTATGTTTCATAACAGCTTTGGCATATTATAAATATTTCGAGAGTTCCATTTATTTCTTAAAATTTTTTTAAAAAAATCGAATAATGGTAAATAAACTTATTGAATGAGCATCTTTTTAGTAGAAAAAAGTTGGGGAAAATTTGTTTCATTTGCTGGAAAACATGGGAAAATAAAGTTAATTGGTGGAATGAGGGAGTCGATACATATAACCGCAAATTGTTTCGAAAAGAAATTTTTGAATATTTAAATTCATATTTAATAGAACATAATTATGTAATTAATTTAACCAGCGAATATTACGAATGATATATGGATGATAATTTAAATATATCTATATTTAAATACACTGTTACTGATGTTAGCACATTACAATCACATTGAATAAACACTTTTAAATCTATGTATAGCACCAAAAATAGTAATTATTAAACAAATAATATCTAATTCATTAAATTTAGGCTAAAAATTCAAACTTAAAAAATAAAGCGTCCTAATTTTGCATCCATATATTTCGCTATTTAATTATTTTCATTATATATATACTGCTAATAAAATTTATCATAATTGCAAAGGAATGTTCTAGAAGGACTCAGAAGAACAATAGGACACATAATCTGATTGAAAAAGATGAAAATTTTTGCAATTACCGTATAGTCTCAGTTTTCGTCTAGACTGTAAATATTTTTCTTCTTTATGAAGACACGGTATCTGTAAAACTTTTTACCGAATAAGGAAAATAATTTACTTCTTTATTTCAAATACAAAGCTTTTTTAAATATATGTGTACAATTTTGAAACATTAACTATATTATTGAGCAAGATTTTTAGATTTACTTATTTGGGTTTGTCAAATCCTTTCTTTGACCTGCGAAATACTACACTGCTTATTATTATTTCATTGTTCTTTTTTTTTTTAATTTTTATGGTAGTCAAGTATTTCAAATGCCAAGGAATTATTTTAATCAAAATAAAGTTTTGAATTTTTTTCTGGCTATTTTTTATAGTATGTTTGAAAGTTATGTGTTCGAAATAAGAATTCAGATAAGTAAGTAATGTTCTAAAACTCCACAAGATTAGTTATAGCAATTTTTTACCATTTTTTGTATAGTCTCAAAGAAAAAAATTGTAAAATTGGAGTTATTTTTCTTAGTGGCAACCTCACAGAACTAAAATGTAAAAGTGCAGACGAATTTTTTTTTTAAATGGTAACTAAAAGATTAAATGTATTCTAAGTAAAGCAGAAAATTTTATTTTCCTAGTTTGGCGCTTGTTTAAAGAACAATTTTTATTTGCCCTACAGAAATGGAGGTGAGTGATTCAGAGTTAAAAAACAAAACGCGTTGTGCTAAGTGCTTTTGCTACTGTCTGGGCAAAACAAACCCAGAAACGGTTAGATTAATGAAAGAAACTTACAAAGATAAAGTTTTGAATAGCCTACGATTTTTAGATGGCATGGTGATTTCAAAAAAGGACATTTGTCTGCTGAATTGACTCCTAAGCCTAGCCGACCAGAAAATGTTATAAAATTCAAAATGTTAACACTGCTTGGAACATGTTACAAGAAAATCAATTAATGTTATGTGAGGAGATTGCTGCATCAACTAACATTTTAAAAACGAGGAAATTTCGCATTTTACGCAAGAATGTACAGCTTCGACACGTTTGCTCTAGAGGGGTCTCTCGTCAGTTTACTAAA
>BMAW01003158.1:0-27837 GCA_019974015.1 Nephila pilipes
ATCATCATTATTGTCGTAAATTAATTGTATGTAAATAATATTTGAATGAATATGATATTGGAAAAACTTTAAAAATTTATGTGTGATTTTCAATAATCATTCCTTGCTGTTTTTTTCTTTATAACATGCATTGTATTAAACCTATCTTTATGATTAATATCATATGATTTTATAAATTTCTCTGATATCTATGTACTTTTAATCTTGTTCAGTAAAATTTTATAATTAAAATTTTGTAATCTTCAATCTACTTGTTGCAAAGCTGTTGATTACTCTTACTAAAGTCCATTCTTAAATTAAGAAAAATAATAATGAATTTTAATCTGCTCTTCAGCATCATGCTTGCTTGGTATTTTGATTAAAATATGTTATATTTTTATTAAGATAAACTCTTTAAATTTGACGTTTTATTTTAAACTGATTCACCTCAAACAATTTTTTAAGTATTTTTTTTTCTGTTTTTTTTTTTAAAAATTTATTTATATGAAAAATCATTCATGTAATTGCTATTTGTTTTTAGAATGATTTAAAATGTAGATTTAATTTGATATTAAAAAAGGTAATAAAATACTATATGTGCAATATTAAAGTTAATTGACTCCTGTTATAAATTAAGTGTACTTTTCTTTAGATTGGAAATGTATTGTGAGAATACAGTTCATTTTGTTTGCTGATAGTGTTATTCATGAAGCAACTTTGTTGATTCTTACATTTTGTATCGAATTTGTGTGAACCAGGATGAAATGATGCAATACAACATGCTATTTTTTTGCATCTAATCATCACAGTTAATTTCAAAGTGTATTATTCTCTGCCCATAAATGTCTGCTTTGAATTGTTCATGAAATTAAACTAAATATGGAAATTTTTAATTTCAAATCATGGTAAGTGATAGTCAAAAGGTAATAATCTTAATTCTATAATGGTAAATAATTGATATTTAAAATATCGTCATATGTGAAGTATGTAAAAGTAAGTTTTCACAAATAAGTGCTTATTAGGTGTAAATGAATATTTCCTCTTAAAATAAATTTAGATCACATTTTATTTATTTAACCTTTATGATAATTTTCATCAAATTCTTTTGCAAATATGTTTGTTTGCATTGATGTTTAAAATTTACATTTTCTAATTTTTTTAAGGATGCCTAATGTTATTTTGTATATTTTTTATATTGGAATAATGTTCTCAAGTTAAATGTTTGGCTTTTATTTGTTAAAAAACTGACTGAAAAAGTTTTTTGATGAATAATATTAAATAAAAACTTTACTTTTTCATCTTAACTTAGCAGGGCTGTTAATCCTTTTCATAGACTTTTTTGATAATTGATCTTCCTCCATTACCTTTAATACTTTCAGAATCAATGGTTGGCTCATAAGTTTTAATTCTTTTTACATTTAACTTGGAAAGTATTGAATTAAAAGTTTTTTATTCACGATTTGTATATGTTTTGCTGCTGAATAAGGAAATTTACTGTTCTCCTTCTGCATTCATCAAAATTCCGCATGCCATTTTACAAACAGTTTGTAATTTATTTAAATTATGGAATTTTCTCATTTAGTGAAATGTTACTTAGTGTAAATAAAGGATTGAATAAAACAAAAGGGAAGCAGCATTCTCATGTAAAAAGTTTATTAGTTATGGAAAAAAAAAAAAGGGATTTTAAACTAGTTGCTCAGTTGTTGAAAATTACTAAAATTTGTTTAAGTGTTTACCTTTTCTTCTCACTTTAAGAGTTCTTTTTTTAAAAATCAATCGTAGTAACGAAGTATTAGGTTTATTAAACTGTAATATCGGTTGTAAATGTAATTTCCACAGGTGGTAAGAAAACAATAGGAAAGTAATAGGAAAATGTGTCACTTATTAAATATTTGTATTTTTTAGCAATAATAACAATTTTCTCTGCAGATAAAATAAAGATTTAATTTGAAAAATTAAATTTTAGACTAGAATTTTTCCTAAAAAAATGTTTGTTCATGTAATGTCATCATGTTGCAATTTGTTATTGATTTAATCAGTATAAAGAGTGAAAGGAAATTTAGGAGAAATCTTCATTATTTCATAAAATAAATCTAAAGAATTACGATAAATTTTTTTTTATTATATATTTTAATTAAAATTTTTGAATTAAATGTTTACATTATTAGATTATAATGATTCCAAATAACTGTAGAAGAAACTGATGTAATTTGAATAAAGAAAACAAATTTATGAATTTTTAAGTTCATTCCATGAATTAAAATTTTTTTAATGTTCTGCTCAGAAAAAATATTCTGTCAGAAGTACATAAAAGATAAATTTGTATTTTGACCCAGGTATTAGTTGTACAAGTGTAATTTTTTGAAAGATTTGCTTGGTTTCGAAAAAAATCTTCATTCTAAAAATCGCTGATGTGCTTTCAATGCGTTGTCCTTTATAAAGTATTTTATTTTAAATATGGTACTTCTGAATACTGGTACTTCTATACAAATGTAAAATAATCAATTTTTTAGGGTTTCACACACAATGTTGGTATAATAATGGTAATTGGAGAAGACATATTTTGCATGTTGAAAATTGTGCTTCTCTGACCTTGGAGTGCCTTATATTGCATTCTATTGAAACTTGTTATGGCATTTTAACCATGTGAAAAAAATATTTTTAATTAGAAGTGTGATAACTACTTGGTTTCAAAAAGATACATTTATTGGATTTTTGTTTTGTTTTGTTTTTTGTTTCCATTATATTTTCAGAAGGAATAAATTCAGATTTATTATAAATATGAGGAAAGTAAAAAAAATAAAATAATAAGTTTATTTTAGCATATTATAATTTCTACTACTCTTTAAAATCTGCTATTTTATTTTGTGAATATTATTTATAAACTAAAGAATTATTGCTCAGTGTTCATGAAAATATATTGTTAATGTATGAATTCAAATTGTTTTAATAAGTGAACTCTTTTGATTTTTGGAATTATTAAAAGTAATATATTTAATGCAATTGATATAATATGAAAGATAAATTTATAAGTAAATTTATGTATTTTAAATAAAAATAAAAGTTATGGAATATTTTTAGCATTAACAATCATAGATATTTATAGAATTATCAATTATTTTTATTTTTCTGTGTTTGATAGCAATTTAGAAAATTAAAATGTTAATTAAGCTGAAAATTTCTAAGTTCATATCACACTTTTGCTATTTTTCCAATGAAATTTAATGCCCAATGTTTTATTCCCATTTCATTTTGTTAACAAATTTGAAATTATTTTGTAAACATATAATGAAATCCTTTAATAAACAATTTCTTACTCTAAATTTTCAAAAATAGATATGCATATATATTCTAGTACATACATAGGCAGATCATAAACATGTAGTATCATCTTCCTGTATATTCTAGTAAATTAAAAAGAAGTGTTTATTTTTCTTCAACTATGCCTTCCACCAAAGCTTTCTTAAAAGAATGAAAAATGTTAAAACTCCACTGAGAAAACAATGGATAATTTGTCATCCACACTTGTATAATATTTTTCCAAAACTGTACAATTCTTGTATTATATGTGCCAGCTGATATGCATGTTTGTCATAATATAAAATTGCGATTAATCTCTGAAAACTTTATTACAAGCTATTCCACAGTATTTCTTCAAATTATTGCGAGCTTATCCCACAATGCTGTATGAACACAGTACATGTCTGATATGTACTAAGTGTAATCTTCATGTGAGTATTTTTGGGTACTTGGTAATTGGATCATTAGAATTTTGTACTTCAAGAAATGGACTATTAGGAATCATACAAATTTGGTGCAGATCTTGCTAAAAATTGGATTGTAAAAATATAATTTCCTTTGAGGAAAGTAAAAAAAGTTGCTGTTATTGAGATTGTACTTTTTCTTAGAAATGCTTTATCTGTCATGGGAACTAGTTCTGATTCTCTGTATTTATGACTTATGTATGCTTTTATTCTCATATTTTCAATTATATAAATTTTTAGAAATAATTTCTACTTCAACTTAAGCTTTATTGCTGTTACTCTATTGCATCATTGCATGTTGTGATATTTTTTTAAATCAAAACTTTTTAAATCTTTCTCACATAAAATACTTATCTGGATGGTTTATTGCTCTTTTATGATACTTATTGTTATTCTTAAAATTATATGCAGGAATTGAATTAATTTTTGCTCAGAAATCTGTAGGGTCCACGTTTGTAGGTTAAATTGTTCCAGTTGAGGAAAATAAGAACCAAATTATTAAAATGCTTTCTAAAGACTTGTTTTTAATTAATCATTGGATACTTTCTAATTTAAATTATTTTTGTCCATAATTGTGTTCCACAAAATATATTTGAATATAATTTGAGCAGTAAACTTCTAAATTTTGAATGAGAATAAGATGTTTAAGCATGAAGAAATATCCAAAGCACTCAAAAGATGTCTGAGTAACTGCTAATGTTTATGGTGAATAATATAAGAATTGTTGTTGTTAAAATGTACATAATTTTTTTTATTTTTATTACAAATTTATTGTGTATTAAACAGTTTGAAATGCCATTAATTTTATTCAAATTTTTTGATTTTATTGAAAATTTTAAACATGTTTTTATCTTAACAGTTACATATGTTTTTATATGATACATTCTATTTATTATCTATTATGTTCTTGTTGAAATCAGTATATTTGGTGCATTATGTATAAAGGAAAAAATTTAAAAGTTTTCTGTTTTTGCATAATATCACATTTATTTAAATGTCATATTTTCTTTCACAAAATATTCGATTTCTTAAAACAGATTTTAAATAAACATTTCGTAATCATCTCTACAGGATATTATGTATAAAAAGATATTTTATGAATGTAATAAGAGCATATGTTTTTCGTACTAATGTATATACCTTGTTTATTGAAAACTATATATAATATTTTGAATGATCCTAGTTTAAATCATAAATTTATATATTTGTTTATTAAATTTTGCTAATTTTAATTTATGTAGTATTTCATTTTTACTAATTAAATTCCTTTTTACTGTAGCTATGCTTACAATCTGTACACTATTTTCTAATTATAATTCATTCAGCAATTTGTCTTTGTAACGTAAGAAATAAATGCCCCCCCCCCCCTTTATCTAAAGTGATATTATGATTTGATTGGAAAGAGATTGAGCTTAAAATTTTCTAATTTTATGTTACAATTTCATGTTTACTTATTTTTTTTTATTTATCTTTGCTTAAATCATGAAATCAAAGAACAATGATAGTAGTTAAATTACTTGTAAAGAAAAATTAAATTATTTTGTTCGGAATGGTATTTCGGTTATTATTCAATTAGGTATTGTAACAGTATCATGTATGAAATGTAAGAAGTGTAATATGTTATGTTTTTTTTTGGTTATTTTATTTTAAGTTTTTATTTTTAAATATTAATATTTTATGTATAACACTAGTATTTAAATGAGTTGAGATTCTCCATTTATATTTCATTTGAATTATGTTGATTGAATCTGAACAAAAAATAGATTTATATAATTATTCTGTCTATAGTATGAATTTTGTATATAAGAATTCTAGTTTTAAGAGTGTAATTAGTATAATTTGAAAATCAGATGCTCTTTTAAGTTTAAGTTTCATTACCACTGACAATCAGTGGAAACAGTGTTATATGTCCGATATATGTGATTGTGATGATCGACTTGATATTAACAAAGAAAGAAATCTCTGCATATATATACATTCACTTTGTCTGTTTATGATGCACACAGAAATATTTACAAAGTTTTAACATTCATGTTGAAGTGTTAAATGTTCAATATTACTTCTTTCTATCCCTTAGGATCCTGTTGGTTATTATTAATTGTACAGTTGAGTGGGTATAAAATAGTATAATATATGTCTTTAACTTCTGCACATGTTACAGTCAGTGTATTATACTTCAGACTTCATCTATCTTCTATTTTGTCATTGTTGTTGAACTTTGTGACAATATTAAACAAATTAATGTTTTTAAATTGTGTTTGTTCCATACATTTTATTTCATTATTCAAGCATGTTCATGGTACAAGTGATGTTCAATAAGTCCTTAGAAAAAGATAGAAAAATAAATTATTTTAGTTAGATTTCTTTAAAATTTTCAACAAATTCTCCTTTTAGCTCCATATATTTTCCAAGTGTTTCTCCAAATTTTAAAGTCATTTAAAGAGTAATATTTCCAAAGGCCTTCAAAATGAGCATCTGTTTGGGCAGATGCTCATTGAGTAAAATGAACATTTGTTCTGTTGACTGCAGAGCCATTTTTTTAAGTTTGAAAATCTTTAAAAAAAAAATCTGAGGGCCAAGTATGATGTATATTGTAATAATTCGAACTTTAATTCCATGATTTTGGACATCGAAACTGCACAGATGTGCACCTGTGCATTATCTTGATGGAAGATTTTTTTCTTTATCAAATGAGGACCTTTTTTCTTTGTTCAACCTGTGCAATAATGAAGCATAATATTCTCCAATTATTGTTTTTCCTTTTTTGTAGTAGATATGTGTACTGCATGCATCCTGAAAAACCGTGGTCATCATCTTGTTGGCTGATTTCACAGTCTTTATTTTCTTCAGAACCCATTTGCTTTCAAAACCCCATTGTTTTGGCTGTTCATTTATCTCTGGAATGTAATAGTGTATCCATGTTTTGTTCACAGAAACTTGTCAGGATTGCGATGAAAAAGCATCAAAATAGCCTCAGAGTCAATGATACGATTGTATTATTTTCCACTGAGAGCAAACGTGAAACCTATCATTCTGAGATTTTTTTTCACACCCAGTTTTTCATGCAAAACACTGTACCCTGCTGTATGCCAGTGACTTCAACTATTTTGTGTACTTGGATTCGTTGATCACATACCGTGGATTTTGTCAATCATTCCGGCAGTAGTCACTTCCCCTGGATTTCCCAAACAGCATTCATCTTTTGTGAATGTACTATGAACTTCATCTAATTCAACTTAAATCTCTTTTGATTTTAAGCCTTTTAAATATAAGTGTTTAGTCACCGCTTGAAACTCATTCTCCCTCCCCTTCATTTTTTCTAAATAACAAGCTCCTTGTTTCAATTGGCAGGAAAAAAAAAAAAAAAAACCCATCTGTCTCTGAGTCATGAGGTTTACTAAAAACTTATCATTTTTGATGCTATAAGCATCATCTCTTGAATTTTTTAAAGACTTATTGAACGGCTCTCGTAATTTCAACATACATTAATTTCAATTCAAAATACTAAATACATTAATGTAAGTAGAATATTTAAAATGTTGTTTTTGGTAAAATTTTACGTAATCATCTACAATTGCATTTTTTTAAAAATACATTTAAATTTCATTGATTTGGTGTATGAGATTTTACATATGAGATAACTGAATTATATTGAATAAAAAAATTATTCAGGTTTTGAAAATACAATTAAGAGTTTTAAAAAATTGGTTTTTGTATTCAATGAACTTTTTCAAAATTGTATACTCAATTGAAGAACTTTATTTTTTTATACCATATGAAAAATTCCTAGCAACATAATATTCAGAATTGCTTTTGTGGTCAGTAGAGTTGTGGGCTAAATATCATCAAGGCAGTCATGGAGGTTGGTTACTTGCTAAATTATACTTGGCCTCATTGCTCTTATGGGGTTTAGTGTAGAAGTTTAATGGGCTGAATATCAGCTTAAGTTATCTGACAGGGACTATCAGTACTTAGTCCTCTGAAATTATGAGATCTATTGCCAGTTTTTTTATGGTTCTGGTGTGACATTAATAAAATTTTGTTATAATGTGACACTAGCAACTCAAAGTTTTACAAAAAGTCCTGTAATTCTGTGTTATCTTTCTTCCTTTTAATATTTTTGGTCTGTTAATTGTTTTTTAAGTATCTTTTTCTTATATTTCTTAGTAATTTGGTCTGAGAACATATTTATACAAATGTGTTTAACAAGCATTTAGAAAATCAACTAATATTTTATATCTTTTAAATCATTTTGGTAGTCTTGTAAACTAGGGCTAACGAGATCGATATAAAGCATATTTTAGTTTTTTTGCAATTAGCAGTGGAGGATTTCAGATTCCACTTCCTTGTCAATTTCTGATTCCATTAAAGATCGTTTCCCTTTAAATCTGACTAAGCCTTCTAGTTCTTATGGAATGCAGGAAAGTTATTTAAAGAATGGGACTCCTAAAAAGATATCACTTTTGTCATTTGAACTGTGACTGAAGACGATGAGCCCTCCTCATTCTGTATTCTAATAATTCATTGCATATTTAAAAAATGCATTTATTAAACATTATCCAACCAAAATTCATGTGTTACTTCTCAAAATAGGAATTTAAGCATGAATTGCAAATGAGAAGTTTTTAAGAAATAATTTTAATTTTCATTAGACTATTGAATAAACATTAACTGATTTTAAGAAGATACATCCATATAGAATTTTAAAATTTTATCCCTGCAGAATGTGCATAATAGTTCTATGGGTTTTCGAATTTTATTGAACATTTCAATTGAAACATTTAATTTTGCAAAATTTTTAAGCTTTGGATAACTTTTCTTTCGATTTGTTCATTCAGTAGCAACTATTAAAACCAACCACTTGGAATTTTCCATTTTAAATTAATGAATGTCATAAAAATCACATGCCTCTTATTTTTCAACGAAGATAAGATCACCTCTCTTATCTTCACTTTCACTTCATGCCAACGCGAGGTCTTTAAACCCCGATAGATTCATCGTGCAGCAGTCCTTGAAAAATGTTTTTTTTTCCCTGATAAATCAAACTATGTCGTATTCACTATTTAAATAATGCAATTTTTTTAGTATTGTGAATTGCGAGCCCCAACCAAAGATTATACGAGGTGTGGCGATTAAATAACGAGACTGACGCTGCCACAGTAGACGTACGCATGCGCCAAAGAATTGCGGCAGACAATTCTTTAGCGTAAAGCCTTCTCTTTCAAATGCTGTGCCTTTCTCTTCTGTAAACAAATCCGTATAGCCGTAGCCTTCGTTCGCATTAGAGTTATTTTTTTTGTTTCGCTAGAAAAGTGTTTAGTAAGCAACGAATTGTGAAATTTCACTTGAAACTTGGGAAAACCGCTACTGAAAATTATAATTTATTGAAAGAACTGTATGGCAGTGAATGCTTACCGCGTGCATGTGTTTTTGAGTGGTTTAAGCGTTTTCAAAATGATCGAGAAAATGTAGAAGATTTTTCACGTCCAAGTCACCCTTCCACGTCAAAAATGGATGACAATTTAGGAAAAACATCAATAATCTTGTTGGATCTGATCGCCGGTTAAGAATTCGTGCGATCTGTGAGACTAAGAATCCGTACGGTAAATTTTACATAACAATTTTAACATGCAAAATAGTGTGCCAAAATGGTGCCAAAAATTCTCACGTTTGAACAAGAAGCAGCTCGCAAAAATGTTTGTAATGACACTGAATGTCATTGAAAATGATCCAAATTAATTGGAAAGGATAATAACCACTGATGAATCGTAGTTTTGTATTTATGATCCTGAAACGAAGCGCCAATCCATTCATTGGAAGAGCCCATCTTCACCAAGAGTCAAAAAAGCACGAATGAGCTAATCAAAATTCAAAGCAATGATGATTGTTTTTTGCGATATTCATGGGATTGTGTACTTTCACCGGATTTCTGAAGGTCAAACTATCTGAACTAACAAACTATCTGAAGGAAAAAAAACAAACCGAGTGGTGGAAGGAGAAGTTATTTTGCACTGTCTATCAAGAGGTTTCTAGGCCAAGTGCTGCATCTCAGTATTGGACCATCTGCCTTTTTCGCTGGATTTCGCGCCAAGCGATTTCTGTTTCCTCAGGTGAAATCTGCAATAAAAGAAATATTTGAGTCTGTTGAGGCTATGAAAGAGAAATAGGCACGCTTTCTGAAAAAGTTGACTGAAGAAGAATTTCGGCTCTGTTTTGAACAATGGAGGAATCACATGGAGCCTTGCAGGGATAGAGGAGGGGTGTATATTGATGGTGATAAGTGAATGCATTTAATGGAAATTTAATGTTTTACAGCGTCAGTCTCGTTATTTAGTTGCCACACTTTGTAATGCCGACTGTAAAGTATGGTGAAGGATTCTCAAATTGATTGGGAGTGTATGACGGTCTCCGATAGCGATGAATTCGCTTTTGTGAATTCTAAATTGGATCGTTTGTCTAAATATACTGATAGAAAACATTCCAAAGTATACGGTAGAGGAATGGTTATAGTCATGAATTCGTATTCGTCTAATCGAGTCTGAAGCCACTAAATACTCCTCGCATGTTAGGTCAGAAGCATATTAAATATATATCGAAATTCAAAATCCCACTGTTGGCGCAGTTTGAAAGTTTGGAGAAGTGGGGTGTGTGTGACAACTGAGATGTCGTCATCGGCTCTTGACCAAGGTTCAAAGGGACGAGGTCCTTCGCCAATAGCCGTCGTGTTCTTTCTAAATGCGACTGTAATAAATAAACATTTGGCTATTTTAAAATTTTTTTTTTTTGAACTGAATTAATATTTAAGAGGAATCTACAAGCCCCTTATCCGGGATTAGATTCGATGAATAAGGTTAAGTCAAAATCTTTTTCGTCACTATAGACTTAGTTGTTAAATTTTTCTTTGCAATTTCTATTTCAATTACTCCTGACCAGCTAAATTCTTTAGAGCTGTTGTTTGAACTACAGACGTTGATTTGAAATACTTACAAGAGTCCTGATCTCTTTAACTTGGATCTCTAGCTTACCCTACACGAAGATTTTTTTTTTTTTTTTTTAAAATTCGAGAAGCGATCTACAAATATCCATAAAAACATTTATACGAATGTTTCGATTTTTTTATATCTTGAAATCTTTTAATTGCTCTAAATGTATGAAAGAAATGTGAGGGGTTGGGTTGGGATGGGAAGTGAATGATGTTGGACTCTTATGGCGCTAGTTGTGGCTTTGTTGCGCTAAACAAGGCGTAACTGTACTCCAGACCAGAGGTCTTCAACCTAGGTTCCGCGGAACCCTAGGGTTCTCTGGAATTTTGACAGGGGTTCCACAAGTAATCAATTTGCTTAATCAAAACGTCAAAATTTTAGTGAAATTTTAATATTTATGAAAGATCAAATTCTTAAAGGCTAATCAAATTCTAAAAGTAAAAATAAATATAAAATATTTTTTAAAAAAAAGTTCTATGGAAGGGTTTTGCATAGAACAGATTTATTACTCAATGAAATATAAGAATTTAAGTAAACGATGAAATATCGAGAAATGGATAATAGTAAACTTTTCCGATATTAAAATTAAAGGAAAAGGTACTTTATTAAATTGAATATTATATCAGCTACATGTAATTAAAATTAAAGCGAACGATAAATAATTGAATATATTTAAACTAAATGTAATTAAAATTGAATCAAACGGAAAAAAAAATTGAAAAGTGATTTGATACGCCATAAGTAATCCGCCTAAAACATTAGTTCCTTGGATGGCTAATAAATATTTTATGGATAAAATAAAATCTTAAATTTCGCGAAAGTGACATGCTTCAAATACATTAATCGAGACACATTGGGTTGTAGATTTCAACTATTATTCCAGACATAAAAATAGTTAACAATACAAAAACAAGCACAGACAAGTTGTTAAAAATTCTTTTTATTAATTTGTCATTATTTAAAATATTGTTGCATTTCAGTAGGAAAAAGTTTTAATATCCTATTTTTTCTGCTCTTGGATTAAAGGTTTCCTTCACGAAAACGGTAAGTTCAAAGGGTTCCCCAAAGTGTAAAAGGTTGAATACCCCTGCTCTAGACGATTGAAAAAAGGGTGTAAAAAGGTAAAAATTGGTTGACAAGGTTATCCCGGGGGGCGAGTCACCAACACAGTAAACACGCCAAACAGAGTAAATCCCATGGGTAAGAAAAAGGCCACCACTATGGTAAAAAAACGAGAGAGGGGACATATTTTGGGTGAATTTAACAAAATCATAGTTACTCTTATGACAAATGACGTACGGTGTAACACTATACAAATAGGGAAAATACTATAAAACAATTCAAAGTGTTACTCTGTTTTTGCAAAGTAGACATTTTTATCTGCTGCAAGTATGATTCACAATGAAATTTTTCTTCTATACAATGTTGGTTTTCTATAAGTATGATTAATTTTCATTTTTTTCAACTTTCTCGAGTATCAACTCGCTTACTTTCCTCTCCGTTCGCAGATTAGTCTGCTTTGCTCTGAGGGGATCGTATGATATCCCATACTCACCCCTTTTCAGAAAAAGCCCTGTACAGGAGGGCTTTAAGCACGGGAGATAATATTCGGCAGTTTGACATATTTGTCCCGATTATACAAGTTTACAATTGACTCAAAATATTTACACTATTCTTCATATATTACACTAGACCTCATATATAACAAACATCAAATATTAGCTCGACCGATAATATTATTGAATCACATTACTAAACTTCTCATAAAAAATATTACTTTAAACGGTTCAAATAAAAAAAAAGTTTCACTTTAAAATCATAAATAACTGACTCATTAAAATCATTAATTATCATACACAAAAATATCAATAGTTAAATTCCTTAAATACTTAAAAATATCAATAACCGTATACGAATATCAATAATACACAAATCTTTTTACATAACCATCACTCTTATGCGCACATTTCACTACGAATTATTCTTAATTCCACTATGCATATATAAAGGAAATCTTTTTCGTCTCGAGTAATAATTCTAATTTAAGGCTTCAAATTATTATTTTTCTTACATATCAAAATTCTAATATTAACAAAATACTTTAAAATACTACTCTCAACATCTTTTAAAATGCTACACATATCACTTCCCCACTTTTTTTTTTTTTAAAAAAAATTACATTAGCACATTCATATATTCATTTCGAGATATGGATTATCCTAACGAAATATCAACACAAAACAGAATTAACTCATTTCCTACAAATCATTAATTATCGTACACAAATAAAAAAATATCAAACATGAAACAAAATTAATATTCAAATTGCAAAATATCGAACGCATACACATATCTTTTTATATCATTAGTTATACTACTTATAAGTTCAAACTCAATTTCAAAAATCAATTGCATATTAAAAAAACTTAAGAATATTCATATCTGACAAATTACTAATTTCATACTTCAAAACATCGAACATCTGTATCCTCATAAAAATTAATTCATACATTTGTTAATATTAAGTATTAAATTCTTTCCTTCTTTTTAAAAAATTAAAATACTAATTCTCTTTTTCATAGAGTATACTTTCAGCGGCCGGTGGCTTTCCGACCCCGTGGAGGGGGAGAGAGTTGATGACCTTGATGCAAAAAGCAGTATAATTCTGCAGTAAATAATATTTCCCCCCTTATTTCGCGCAAATCTACATTAAGTAGACGTAATAAATTTCTTATCTACACCCTGATTCTAAGACCTATCCTGACCTATGCTAGTCCAGACTGGTCGCACTGTGCTAATACAACCCTAGATCTGCTAGAAAAATCCCAAAATTCAACAATAAGAATGATAGTAAAAGCCCATTGGTACATGAGAAACACTGATATTAGATTTTCAATTTAACTCCCTCCGCTCAAAAACTTCATTAAAAAACTCTCAGTAAATTTCTTCCAAAAAATAGATACCTCAACCAATAGAACTATTCAATAAATTGAAAAATACACCCCAATTAGAAATAACCCACAACTCCATAGACCACGAGAAATTTTAATTCTTTAATTCACTCATCTTCCACAAAATACTGTTCCCACAATCACACTCCTCACACAAATTCACCCCTACACACCCACCTATATATAGTGAAATAGCACACCTCACCATCGACCAATCACAGCGCGTGCTCTCACTGCGTCCAGACTGAACAAGCAAGCAGGAACTCAATAGATAACTGCTGCAATATCTTAAACTTAAATTCAACTTAATTTATTAAATGCATTTTAATCTAGCCTCCACTAGTTATTTTAACTAATGAATTCACTGTATAATTTTAATTTACTCAGTTTAAATACTTAATTTAAATGTAAACTTCAAAAGCTATTGCTCCGTAATCTTAAATAATTTTATATTTTAATCTTAACTCCTGGGCAAGTGTAAGACCATAGTTCAGTCTCACCTCCAATTAATTGCAATTTCACAGGGGATTGAAGCCCGAGAGGGTTATGTACCCCAATAATAATAGTCGGTTTGGTTTGGCAGCGTTGGTCCGAAGTTGACGGGCCTACCAATCAGGCCGAAAAGATATCTCATCGGGCTGGCTGAGTAAGGCCTTTTAACTTCTAACGTTGTAGTCGCTGCATACTTAACTCTTATAGACTCAAAAAGGTTCACACAGATAAATAAATAAATTCTTTAACATAACACAATCATTAAAACACAGTTCTAAGAATCCTTACCAAAAAAAAGATCATTCCTAATCATTACAAAATTATATTCTTAAATCAAATCCTTACAAAAATAATACTCATTCCAATAGATACTTCTGAAACTTTACATTCCTAATCATTATATTCCTAAATCCTTACAAAATTACATTTCTATTCATTACAAAATTAAAACATACCTAAATCAAATCCATACAAAAATCCAATCTTTTAAAAAAAATCATTTCCTGTTTCAAATAATAAAATCAAAATAAACACTCGTTGAGCATATTACCTTGAAATATCAATTAATCTACTCATCATAATAGATCACATAAACATAAGAAACATTTGCTGACACACTGAAAGTTTTAACCGTTTAATCCATAAAATCCCCTTTTAAAAGTTAATACATTCAATAATTTTAAATTCTCACCCAAAATAAATCATTTTCTGTTTGAAATAATAAAATAAAAATAAAACCTTGTTGACATGTTTAAAATTACTTATCCTTGTCCAAAACTAAATTAAACACCCTTTAAAAATAATCTCATACATTCAATAATTTCCCAAACCTAACCAAATTAAAAGTTCTTTAAATTCTCAGTTCGAAATAATATTCAATAGTTCCATACGAAAATAACTGCTCATTAATTTTTAACAGAAAACAATTAAAGTTCTTAGCAAAATAATAGAATTCATAGTTCCCTTTTTTGTATCTGTAAAAACTCTCTGCAAAAGAAATAATAATAATAAAAAAAAAACAAAAACAAATTCTCTCACTCATATGTAATTCTGCCATTTCGGGTTCCTGGCTTGTGGTGTTGATTCCACTTGCTTATCATCTTGTAGTTTTTTATTAGCTACGTGTTTATTATCGTAGAAATTTTGTCTCTTCTTTGTTATCAAAACCGTGGTAATCTCTCGTTGAAGAAGTAAAGGGGTCCTTCACTGTTGGTTTCGGGGAGAAGAGTCTGGTTTCTTGGTTCATACAACTTTGGGGGAAAGGGATGAAACCCCCCTCCTTCGCTGTGAGTGTCCTTCCTCTATCAACGAACGTGTTGCGGTCATTGGCTTACTGCTCTTCTGATTTTTTTTTTCTCTTCAACTGCGTAACTTTGCAGATGTCCGAATTCATGTTACTGAAGACCCGTGTGGTGACCGGGGATGACAGAATAGTCTCACTGTAGCTCATGCATGTCGTAAAAGGCGACTAAAATGGGTACCCAGCGTCTGGGGGTATAGCCGGGCACCCTGCCCCTGGGGATTATATCAGGGGACCTCAGGGACTTACCTTCTTCTGGTAAGTACGGGCATCATGACCCCGAGGCACCTTAGTGATCTTTTTCTTTCCCATGGGGTTTACTGTCTTTGGTAAACACGGGTGACGCACTCCCGGGATACCCTAGCGATCCTTCTCTATTTTCGACCCTCCTTCTTGTCAACCATTTTTACCTTTTTTTTCAACTTAACGTCTAGACCACAGTTTAATCTTGTTTGGCGCAGCATAGCCTTATCTGGCTCTTGCGCCAATAAACTTTATATTCACTCACTCACTCACTCATGTTACTGAAGGGGATGTACAACTTATCCTTTAGTGAAGTTCTGTTAGACCTTCCCACGGGTCAAACGGAGCTGCCGACGTCCTCCCGTCTTCAAAGTGGAGCACTTTTTTCCCAAAATTTATTTCATGATGACCTTTTCACAGTTCTGATTTTTACGGCTTCTTTTACAACATTTCTCTCCTTGCAGTAGAATCACTCCCTTCATTTTAAACTGTATCTTGTTCCTTCGGAGGGGAAACCTTCTACCCTCAAGTTCTGTCCATCTAACTAATTATCTGCCCTAAAACTCTCCTTTTGCAGCTGTATTGGATTTGGTATGGGTTTTATTTTGAAGAACTATGCTACCTTCTTTCCTTCAATGATGATATTTTCTCCTTTATCATCATTTAAAACTTTTCTCATTGACTTTCTGAGCTTCAGTTAGTTTTTTTTCCCTTCTAAATATGTGAATGCTTGAAATCGTTGCTGTCCCTTTTTTCCATACTTTTCATTTGCTTTCTGTATTTCCATTTTTCATTCTCTTTTGTTCTCGAAAGCCGGCTAATCTCTTCAAATCATTCTTTTTTCTCTTGTTATCCCTTACTTTTCTCAGTATTCTTTTTTTTCTTCTTAAGAAACAGGTTTCCTTCCGTAATTTTTCTAATTCATTTAACAGATTATACTTCCCATTTTCTTGCCATTCATTGCATCGCTAGTGCTAATAATGCTTTTTTCAATCTGTTAATGGCTTCTTATGCCCTTACAACTTGCGTTAACTTTTCATTTGCAATCTGGATTCTAGACAATTTCTGTTCCTTATTCTTCTGTTCAGAATCAAAATTTTCCCGTTGAGACTGAAATCGTTTTTCATCGACAATTTGTTTTGCTTTCTTTTCTTCAATAATGGCATCTTGTAGCAATATAGCTTGGGATAATTTTTTTATTCTTCTTCTGAATTTCGGTAAATTTCCGCGATCTCTTTCTTTCAATTCAGATTCAAACTTTCCCTGCTGAAACTGGAATCGTTTTTCATGGCATTCTTGCATTTCTCCGTGTTTTTTTACAACTTCAGATAACCTTTTATTTTCTTTTTATACATTAAATAATTCTTCAATTTGATTCTTATTTTCTTTTAACTTTGATAAGTTCACTTCGGACAGTTTCAGCTGCTTTTAATTCAATACATGGCGTCGATTTAACACTGTGTAAATTTAAAAATGGGAAATCCTTCACACATTAAATTCGTAATTCTCCACCTATCCTTGCGTAGGTGATGTGTGGTAGGTCTAATAACGAACCCAATAAATCAACTGGTTGAGTGGGACGATAAAATATAAAAAAAGCTCCTTCGATTTGGAGATCTACTGTTATTACACCTTAAGCTTCGAGTGACTGATTTAACTGATTACCAAATAAATAGAGATCTTTTTTATAAGGTAAAATGTTAAGTCCTAGATTTCGTGCTATTGATTCTTTGAGTAAATAATTTGAAGATCCGGTATGCAGTAGAGCAATGACCCTATGGCCATTAATGATCGCAGGTTTACTGTACATGTTAGATGTGAATGATTCTTGATCACGAACACTTAAAGAAATATTTTTTGGTTCACTCCTTTTTCTTATACACTGTTTTCTGCAGTGCCCCGATTTCCCCCATAAAGTGCATGAGTAGAGACAATCTCTTGCAAAATGACCGTAATTCTTGCCGGAAAAACATTCCGGTTCGCTTATGAGCTTTCGTCTTAAATTTTCCAATATTAGACTTCTTTCCTCGTCTCTTTTCTTCATTTCTTTTTGCCATTGCATAGTTCTTTCCTCCCTTTGTTCTCTTTGAATTCTTTCTTCAAATATTGCCTCGAGATATCCTTCCGCGAAATATTCTTCGTAGTATTTATCATTATTTATTCTTGCTATTATTTCTTCATTTCAAGCTTCAAGTGAAAGGTTTATTCCAGATTCTTTCGCCAATTTTAAGAGATCACATTTCAAAACTTTTGAGCAGAACGACTTACTTAATGTTTTCTATTACACTTTATTATTCAAAACAAATCTTTTCCGTTACTAATTACTTCAGTCGCATAAGGAAAGCAAAAATTATTTACTTTCTCTTTCAGTTTTACAGTCCTGGTAGGTTAATTTCCTACAACTCACATTTGTTTTCTTCGCACAGTCCACTATGTAATCCAGGGTTGGATATCTCACAACGAAAGTTTTTTTACGTTTTGTTTGCAGTTCTGGTAGAATAATGGCCTACAAAATACATCCTTTTGCACATCTTTTAGAATAATGTCAGATTGACAGTGGGCTCTAATATCCTACTTTCTGAATTATTAAAATTATTTCACACTCATCACACGCTCACACAAACAAAATAAACTACTTTATCTTAACTTTTTCTCTTTCTCTATTTCTTTTTCATTCTTCACAATAAAACTTATAATTATTACTTAAGAACTCATAAATCATATCACTTTGTTTATTTAAACTATTATTTCTTACTGTGGCTTACTTAGCTAGTTTACTTATTATTAACTTACTGTAGCTTACTTAGCTAGTTTACTTATTATTAACTTACTGTAGCTTACTTAGCTGTTTACTTTCCCTTAAAATTCATATGAGATCAGACACATTTTTTAATGACAATAACAATTTCGTTTATTCATTCAACACAGTTCCAGTTGCGTTACCTTGGTGATCAGTACAGTTTACGGTTAGCACTCAATCACCCCTCAAAACATTTAATAACAATCCCTTTCGCGTTACCTTGGTGATCAGTGCAGATTACGGTTTGCACTCCATCACCCCGCGATTCACAACTATCTCAAATATCAACTCGATTACGTCTGCACCGTTCAGAAATTAGTCTGATCTGCTCTGAGGAGATCGTATGACATCCAATTTTCAACCCTTTACAAAAAACGCCCTCTACGGGTAGGCTTTAAACACGGGAGATAACAATATATATATATATATGAGTAAAATAGAATTGAGGGACCAGAGAAACAGATGATAACATGAAGCCGGAAGTTAGAAATTGAGAGTGAATTGATGTAGTCGATCGTCAGTAATCAAAATCGGTTCGAAGTTACTTCTGGTTGGAATAAGCGGTAATAAGAGTCGAAATCACCATTCAAGAAGTGTTTCACTCGAAGCAAGTGAGTTGGTCTAGAACTTTATTGTTCTAGGATTCGGGTTCTTTAAGAGCTATTTGAGAGAAAGCATATATACTGTGTGAAGAAACCTGATGAACAGTAGTTGTATTTTTCTAACGTCACTTCAATTGCAATTTTCATCTAATTGACTGTTTAATTAAGCTTTACGATGTGTGTAGATGTAAAAAATGAGGTTGAGGCATTACACACTGTTTTACTGATTAAGATGATTCCATCCATAGAACAAGGATGCGTAAATAATGCGGTTCTTTATCAAATTCGGCTGTGAATAAAAATATAAAGAAAGTTTTTTTTTTACTTAAACTTCAGATTTTTTTCATTGAATCGTGTTAAATTGACAAACTAATATTTTGTCAAAATATTTATACTGTTTTTTATGTATAGGTAATTTACTATTTTTACTTTGATTATAAATAAATTAACCCTCTAAAGGCGCCGTCAGGAAACTTGGGAAACTCTACACCAGCGGGCACAGAATACTTGTGCAACTTTGAGGGTAGTCGGTGATTACTGTGTTTTAACAAATTTTACGTCAGGTTTCAAAGCTTTGATCGAAGTTGTTTGTTAAATGTTAAACATTTTTAAACGCATTTCTATATTTTACTTTTATTATAAAATTTTTTGAAATAATTATTTTGTATTTTCTTTCATATTTAATCAATGGGCGTATTAGCATAGTGATCATGGACGCGAACTCGCGCCCAACATGTTCTCATTGAGTTATGGATTCGAGTCCTGATACCACTAAAGACCCTCCGTGTAGAGGGGTTTTCTAGGTCCCAAATTCTCCAGCAGTGTGGCGTCGAAATATGGAGAGGGAAGTGCCAGTTCAAGGGTTGTCGTCCTCGTCACTTGACTGAGGTTAAAAATCATGAGGTCCGTCGCCAATAATCTTCGTGCTGCTTTTAAATGCGACTCTAAAATAGTGAAAAAAAATTTCCTTTTAATTATATTTCCTTACATACAAATACATGAACTTTACATAGTACTTAAGACTTGTGTAAAATATGTAGCCACATTAATGAAATTTGAATTTATGTAAATCATACTATATAATTGAGGTGTAGCTTTTCGTAATATATGAAAAACTAGAATGTTGCTCTATCCAATTGTCGATATATATATATATATATATATATATATATATATATATATATATATATACAGTCGTTAATTTTCTGCATAAAAGTTTTTTCTTAAAGGATATTTTTTGAACTAATTCCTGCTAAAATGTCTCAATTACTTTTTAAAGTTTAGAACGTTTCAAAAGAGTTCCAAATTTAAAAAAAAAATAATTTGAAATAATTCAATGCTTTTTTCTACTTAAAAGAAGAAATTATTGAATTATTGTGTCACTATTTGTTTTAATTAAACTGATGCTCGATCTAGATTAATAATCTACTGTGGGCATAGTTGTGAATTCTTGAATCCATATTCTGTAAGCGGAGAGTCTTCTAAAAAAGGGCTAGCTAGTGTCAAGCACGTCAATACTTTACTCCGGGACAGCCACATAACTTCGGTACGCAAAAGCGAATTATTGCGAAGGATGTACAAGTCTTCAAACAGTTATTTAAGCAACAATTTTTTTGGTAGAATTCGCGTGGATAAAAATAACAACTTTGACTATTTCATCAAAAAAATTGGAAGCAACGTTTCAATGTAAATCTATACCTGTGAATAAGACAATGAGCCCACTTCATTTTGGAGGAGCCTTCTGCCACGTAAGCACAAAGGCCTGAGTTGCTTCTTCCCTTGGAATTCCTTTCATCTAAAATTAGCTCGACATATTTTGACATTTGAATTTCTTTTTCAATGAAATATGGATCAATTGCTTCAAATACGTCTTCGTCTTTACCAATCGTACGACTCTTCAATGAGTTAAAAATAAGATTTTCTTCGTGTACTAAGTCTTTGAAATACGTAGCAATTATCAGTAGTACAAAATATTGCGCAATGTCAGTACTTTCGTCGACTTGGATGAATGGAAATTCATAACTATGGACTTGATTTATTATTGTGCTCTCAACATCGTCTCTGACATGTCCTGTATTCTTCTAGGTACCATGTCAATTGACAAAGATATAATACTCATCTTATAAGTACTTTCCTCCCAAAGCATGCATCGGATAGCATCTTCGATGCATGTCGAAATTAAATTTGTATCAATAGTGAGAGTTTTACTTCGTTTTGCATTAAGGTAGCCAATGTCGTGGGAGGCTTCGATAGTTTTGGCAGGATCAATTCATTCTAGTCGATTCGAAATATCTTTATACGTTTTGAGAAATCTGAAGTTGCAACAATTGAAAAAATGTGGCATCTTTATCTTTGTGCTCGGGATGTTTGGTATGCAAAGTCAGCAATGAAGGTTTCATTGAACTTTGCTTTATACTTCCCTACATACTACACAGAGAAGTTAAAGGCAGTCTTCTCTTATGCATGAAAACTCGTAATCAATGTAGCTAACAGTTCAAGCACCGTTTCTTATTTATTATTTCCTTTGAAAAAGAAGAAAAAACTGCAGTTTACTTACTTACATGAGCTCTAGAGCCAGTTCTTGTTGTTATGCCATATTATTGGCCCATTCATTGTGAAATGATGAGCACGGAACTTCATTTATTTCCTTTTCCACACTATCCATTTCTTAACCTCTGATTCACAGCATTAATCACTCGAATGATATATATTTGATAGTAAGTATGACACACCCCATCTTGGCTCACAAGTAGATGAATTTACAATAAATTAAATAAAAATCAATAAACTAAAGAAAACACTTTCTTTTAAAGAGATCTCTTAAAGAGAAGAAAAAATCTTCTCAAAGATATCTAATTAAAAAGGTATTTATAAAATTTAAATTATAAAAAGGTGGGTATTTGAGGTGAAAGGTGGGTATTTGAAGAGCTCTTCTAATTTGGGTGTTTTTCATGAGCTACCGGAGTTTGGAAATCATACATAGAATTTAATTTGTGTATTTTCAAGAATTTTGGATTTTTGTTTTGGCGGCGTACGTGCACATGGGGCAAGCAAAACTAATAACTGAAAGCATAATTAAGGTACAGAGAAGCATCTTGTTTTATAAAGATATTTTAGAATTCCGGCAGATTAGGAGGTAGATCTTACGAGTTAAGTTCCAGAGTTTTTTGCGTTTCTGTGTAAAGTGTTGTTCCCACTTCAGTTGTTTTTCCAAAATGACTCGAAGATATTTTGTCGACTGAAACAATGGCATTTGTTTATTATAAAGTGTTTGGAGGGGGAAAGGATTTTTCTAGAATTTGCAAAAATGACTGTATCAGATTTTTCAACATTGATTTTAATTATCCAGGTATCAAAATACTTTTCAAGAATTTTAATGTGTTTATTGAGAGCAAAGGTGACTGTCTTTGGATTTTTGAAACGGGCTAAAATGGCTGTATCATCAGCATACATATTTAAATTTTCGAGAGAGTAATTTTGGATGTTTTGGATGTCATTAAGGAAAATTACGAATAAAAATGGTGCCAAAAGTGATCCTTGTGGAATTCATGCATTAATACTAAGGGGGGGGGGAGAAGATATTGTTGTTAATTTGGACCTGAAAGGTTCTACCATTAATGTACGAGTGTAAGAGATGAATGAGGGATGGTAAAAATATTCTTATTCTTTGAAAATCTTCCATTTCTCATCGCTAAAAAAAGAGGTTTAACACTTGTATTCACCCATTTAAATTCCTAAAAATATCTATTGGGTGGCATTCTTTATTTCTAATTAAAAATTTCTGAATGAGATCATATCAACTAAACTCTTTTGTTGGTAAAGTCAAGAACAGTTATATAAGTCATTCTAAAAGAGGCACAAGCTTTTTCCTTGGTTAGAGAGAGAGAGATAAGCGCTTCACCATGAATAACATTTTGATGAAAATCGCATTAAAATTTATATTTCATTCTCCAACTTTCTTACTTTTTAATAAAAACACGATTAAATTTTACTATTTTTTCATTTCTATGAGAAAAACATAAATATTCCCAAATTCATCTATTTTTGTTATTTTATTTGTACGAGTTTTATTTGTATTTAACATAAACACTAAGTATAAAAATGTTAAAATACTTTTTTAAAAACTTTTATCGCTGAAAAGTATTTGGAAGAACGTTAAATGTTTCGGTATAAGGTATCATTTATTAAAAAAAAAAAAAAAAAAAAAAAAAAAGATATGTTTGTTTTAGAACTCTTTTTGAGGCCAATTTTAGCCCTACAGAAAGTTTCGTTAACCACAGTTAATTACATTTCTTCACACAGTTAATTAATTTTCTCTCCTTACATTTTCTCAAGCATTTGTTTGATTTTTATTACTTAAAAATAAATTCCACTATTTTTTTTAACTTCTGGACAAACATAGAAGCCAACAAAAAGTTAGCTCACTAAGTCCATTCTGACAGGAGGTCAGAGCCCAACCGGGCTAAGCCTTCCTGCAAACTTCATCCCATTCGTCCCATACTCCGACTCTGACCCTCTATGGTTCAATCAGATTGCCAAGAAATTGATGCCACGATTAATAAGATGTAAGCTAATAAATAAGATGTAGAGCAAATTTTGGGATATAATATATATGTTTTAAAGATCAGAACTCAAAATACTACTGTTTTATTTCATAGTTTATATTTCTGAAGTACTTTAAATGATTTAAATTTTTAGAGTTTTAGATTTATATATTTAATAAGTTTCCTGCAAAACATTTTGTCAAACAGTACTACACACACGTATCTAACATAATTATTTTCGTATTCAAGAAAAGTTTTGAAACGAATGGTACTTTTTATAAGTCAAGGGGAAACTTAAAGATATAAAAACCCAATTTCTTCCTTTTATTGTGGAAACTTTTCAGGTTAAATAATAGAGCTAAAAGTATATACTTTTATACTTATATATAATATATATATCTTCTCTCTCTTCTCTATATAAAGTTTTTTCATCCACAAAATATAAACCGTTTTAAATCGTGAAACCTGAAATCCTTCGTTTTTAAGAATAAATCGAAAAGAAACGAGACCACTGAAGTGTTAACAGAAAAAGTCACTCAAGAATGTTTTTCACTCGATTCTTTTAAAGGTGCATTGATTCCTGTATGCTTTTAGAAAAAGTAGAGAAGGCTATTTGTTCAGCGCAATGGCTGCGCGAGGTGAAACGTTTTATCACAGTGTATATAAGTGCATACAAAACAACTGAAGCCACATGTTTTGATACAGTTGTAAATTTCTATAACTACAAGCAATTAAATTGTTCTTTAATATTAACGAAATATAATACAATATAAATAGGGAATTGGTACGTTTACGTGTCATATTTTAATTTTTTATTTTCATTTGTTTATTTATTTCTCTTATCTCATATTTTATTGAGACTGGTTTTATTCATTACTTTCATTTACTTATCGATTCAGTTTAGTTATATGACACAGTTTTTTTTTCACTCCAGACAAAAGCCGAGGAAGAATTTTATCATTAATTATTTATAGTAGTTTTGAAGTTATTGATATTTTTTCTGCATCGAACTTTAACTTCGGGAAACATCTGACCACTCCAATCCATGAGATGAATATTTTTCTGGAAGGGTGAACAGGAGGTCAAATCGAATGAATCATGGTTTGAGCAAACTTACAGCCTGTCTTCTGCTACAATTAATATTTTGATTTTAGAACTTCTCTCTTCACACACATGCAGAAATCTGCATATAACATTAAAATTACGTAATTCCTAATCCTGTTATTATTTGTACTTATTAGGCAACTGCTGCGCACATTGAAATAAACAAAAAGGAAATTTAAAAGCTGGTCAAGTGATGACGTGAGTAGCTTACTCTCATCAATTTCCCTTTACACCTCACGACAACTTTGAAGCTCAGTTCCATTTAACGCAGTGCAGCACCGTTATTCATCCGTATAGATCTTAGTGAAACCAGGCCTCGAACAAGTGGTTAGATTTACAAATAACCGATCTTGAATTATGCTCTATAATCACACTCGACATCCCCAACCATTACTCGATCTTCGAAAAGATAAAAAAATCTGTAATTGGAAGAGAAAAAAAAACATGCTGGTGTAGTTAAGAGCGTGACTCAAATCTACTGTAAAAATATTGCCACGAATTCATAATTAAATAGAATTTAGGCCGTGGTAGCCGAGTAGTCATGGCAGCGAGTTCGTAGCTGGCGATGTTTCAGCCACAGACACGAATTCAGGCCCTGATTCCAATAAATGCTACAGTTAAGCTTTAGAAATGAGTAACTTATTAAGGTAGTTTTATTTTATGGGAATAAAGAGAGCAAAGTGGAGTGGCTGAATTGAACAGTAATGGCTGCACGGCCATAACGCTTCTATTTTGTTACTCTATTTTCTCTTGTTGTGGCAGTATCTACATAAAATCTATGCATTTGTGCTAAATTTTTGATGGTGATTTTTGTTTTTGGAGTTTTTAAAAATACAATCATCGGTGGGTAATATGCAAAACTATTTTTTTTTTATTTGTTCCAACAAAACTTTTCATCGTTGAAACTATTTTGATCTAAGCTTCCCTATTGTAAGCCAATTAGTTGATACTAAATTTTCAACTGTGTCTGGCATTTTTGGTCCATCCTGTATTAAAGCTATAAGGGAGCACAGTGTTTTGAGTGAAATGATTGTATGTATCATACCTGAAGAAATACTCGTGCGAGCCAAATAAAGCATTGTTATTAAGAAACGCAAACATCGAGATCAGTATATGATTCTTTCATCAATCTACGCATTCATGTTACATTTAAAAACCTCTCATACTTTCTTTTTCGAGACTGATGGCCTTTTGCAGTCGCGATAGCCGAGTGGACACGTCATCAGTCGAACGGCGTGTTCAAGTCCTGAATCCCCACGAGACCTGTTGTGTTGAGGAGTTGCTTCACGTTAAATTTGTCGATCAAAGTCCTCATGTTGGTGTGGTATGGAAGTTAGAGGAATTGGATACTTGCTCTGGTTTCGTTCTCATCACTTGAACTTGGCTTAAAATTATGAATATAATTTTTTTAAATAATTTATTCAAATTATGCCAATAACCTTTCTGTTGCTTCAAAGTGCAACATTAATGATAAACAATCCCTCGCTCAATATTTATCTGCTTTTTTATTTTGTAAAATGTATAATACCACTGATATATTCTCAAAATGGAACCGATCCCTACACAAATAAAATAAGGCTTTGAACAAGTGCACTTTTCTCCATAGGATGGGGATATTTCATGAAAAATTCAATTCAGAAAAATCTACTTAGTCATGTTACTTAGTTGCTTATCTGAGCTGACTTATTGATTAATAACAAAACAAGGACAATTGGGAACAGACCCCTGTACTTTTGAGCCACGATTAAATGACGAAGACCGAACCTGGGCAGGTACCCAACTCTCCAAACTTCCACACCGTGGTCAATGTGAGGATTTTGAGCCCCGATAGATTTAACATGTACTAACCTCACTACAAGAAGAGTCTTCAGTGGAATCAGGGCTCGAGACATGACTTTGCTGAAACAATGACAGCAACGATTATGACCACTCGTCTATTGTGGTCATAGTTTATCTATAGTCAAAAACGTTATAATGCGGAGGAATGTAATGAGGATCGATGAATAAAACCATGAAAGATACAACTAATGATAATATCATGGAAACATTGTAAAAAAAGATGAATATGGAAACTATAATTAGATATTGAGAAAAATGCAAACCGAATCAACCAATAATGTATAAGAATTCTAATTATACAAAAAAAGTTTTACACCATGAGACTATTATTATTGCTCGAAAATTATAAAAAAATGCCTTGAATTTTACGCGAGGATTTCGCTGTAGCATAAGAATATTGTAGTCAGTACAATTTGACAAATGGGATCTAATCAATATCCGAAAATAATTATTTTATTTAATTTTATGTTCGTTAAGAAATTGAACAATGTTACTTTAAAATATTTAAAACAGTAATAATCTATAGATTCTTTCAAAAACTTTTGTAAAGAAAATTTTTAATAGTTAGATCTGCCTGTTAACGCCTTAATAAATGTTGTCCATCTCAGTAGTTATCTGCCTAAAACTTGGTAGTTGACCAGTTAAAGCATTTCCCGCAATCTCAGTTAAACACAGAGAAGTTAAAATAAATCAGTGCTTATTTTCAATAAAGTTAAGTATTGAATAAAAACATTCACAACAATATAAAAAACCGAAAAGGGAAATTTGTCTCAGCTCGTACTATTTGATTTACGTATATTTTTATTCCGAAACTCTCTCTATTGTTCCCAAAATTCAATGGTAGAGCCACCGTTTTGTCTTAGAAAAATTGCATTGGTTAAAAAAATCACTTTATAGTGTTCTTCGGGGACATTTTGAAATTTTTATCTGGCAACCCTGAATAATCCTTTAGTAATCAAATTGTCCTTTTTGAAAAGTGGCTTCCAAAAGCAGTGTAGCTGGCAACCTCTTACACACACACACACACACACACACACATATATATATGATGCTTTCACTGAATTAATTTCCTATTTTTTAACTATCGCAGTAAGGGGGTCATCTTTATTTCTTGATACAATTACATTTAATATTTTAATTTACTGCTTCATGCGATTTCTTAATCTGCACGTTAAGCGTTTCTCATGCTTCAAAGAAGTAGGGATAATCCCTACAAGACATTTCGCTTCCCTATTC
>BMAW01003158.1:27847-68909 GCA_019974015.1 Nephila pilipes
TATGTCCCCAGCGTTCCCAATGTTTCTCCCTCTCTCTTGCTTATTTAAAGTGAAATAAATTATTAACCAGTGGATAACAGTTTATTTTTTGAGCCACGACTGCTACAATAATAATTATAAATTCAATTGTGTCTAGATGAAAACAAGCTAAGAATTTGCGAGTAAAGAAATTGTTTCGTCTGTGTTAGATATGAAAATTATCAAAGTATCAACAGCCTCAGCGTTAATGATGTCAGCAAACAGGTGACTTACCACGCTACTAAGGACCCTTTAAGCCACTTTGATTCTAACTAATGTGCTTGAGTTGAATTCCTGACTTAGAAGTTTAGAAAGCCTTTGAGAAGAAAACGACAGTCATTTGGATGGTTGGGCGCTTTTGAGAAGGATCGCATCGCAGTCGTTGCGCAAGCTCTATTGGTGCCACGAAAGAGCAGCATGGAACCAAGGGGATGATAGCGTATCATCACCTTTAGTGATGAGTTTGGGTTTTGTCTCGATGAGGATGATACCCGCACCCGTGGGGCAACAACGGGGTCAGCATAACGGTGGACAATTTTCTGTCACCCGTCACACATCCAGAACAGTATGCCGTAATGGTATGGATTGCTATTTTTCACGATGATCGTTGGGCTTCATCAGATACACACACATAGGCATGCACGCATGCATCTACACACTTTTTATTTGTAAACAAGATCATATGTAACATATTGTAAATTATGAGACATTTTAAACATTTTTTAGGAAAAAAAAAATTAAAATGTACTTAAAATAAAAACCAGAGAGTTAAAAAGGTATCCACGAGAATCAAATTATAAATATTATCAAAAGTAAGATATTCTAATAAAATTAAGCAAAAAACTTACTTAAGAATATAGAAAAATATTAATTTATTACAGCAAAAAATAAGATTACATACAATTAAAAATGAAACAATGTTGAAATCAAAACAAAATAAGATAAAAGAAGCAAGTAACATTAAAAATTGGAGATAATATAATTATATAATACTGTTCCACACTTTGGAATGAAACAAAGTGTATTTATACCAGTATTACGAATTCAATAATCACACTTCAGTGAAATTACATGATAATAAAGTGGTATAAAACAAAAAAAATTAAGAAATAAAAAAAAAGGTGAATAAGGTGCCATCTGAGGTGTCATCTTCGTCACTAGATCTCGGCTCAAGCTTTCGAGGATCTGTGGCCTATAGCCCTAATGTTGCTGCTAAGTGTGGCATTAATAAACAATCATTCAAATATTTTCGACGGAATGTCTTTATATTGATGCCTGCAACAAGTGACTTTCACCAAGGTCACAATATTACTTACGAACAGAATTAGTTTGTTTTGCATAAATATCTTATTAAAACAATACGAGCTTTTATCGAAATTGCTCCTAATTTCCTGAATTTGATTTGATTAAGAAGATGCCACCTGAATTCAATCACTAAGATATCACACCACACGAGAAATTAGTAACTTTATACATTCTTATCTGGTTAGATGGTTACAACACCTACCAAAGAAGATTCAGGGAAATGCTTTCTAGAGACTTAGAAGTTAATGTTAGAATTAAAGAATAATCAAGTTTTATAATCAAATGTGAAACTTCTAGTTTAGAATTTAATTATAACATTTGATTATTCTATGAGATTTAACGTTTTATAAGGTTTCATCCGGAAAGAAAACTTTTTTTTTCAGATGACAAGGTACAGACTCAGAAATGGTCTTTCAGTAATAATAGATCAGCCTTGAATATTCTTTAAAAAAAGTCATTTCCCATTCTTTAAAATGATAGTCAGAATCTGAATTTTTCAGATCCTTCTCTTTCTTTAGGTTAGTACAAGATGTATGATACCGAGTGATCTTTTCTTTCCCTTGCGAGTTTGTTATTTTTGGTAAACACGAATCTTTGATCCCAATGTGCCATAGTTACGCCTAACCTTTTTCTCTATTGTAATACATTTTGTCATTCCATACTGTTTTCTCCTTTTTTGCAAAAAATATACTTCAATCTAGATAATAAGTAATATTTTTCATAAATAAATAAAATGTTGACTAAAATTGACATTATACGGTCTTTGCATCAATAAAACCAACCAATCAGGATTTTTTTAAAAATATAAACAACTTACTATACAAAAACCCAACGACTTTTGGCAACATAAGCGGACATTTTCAGTTACATTCAATGGAAAACTCATTATCTGACTTGATACCTCAATCGTCAGAGTTACGCTTAGAAGCAACACGAGGACTGTTAGCGATGTGCCTTGTAATTTACCTCTGTCAATAAAGTTGGACGACACTTGAACCGGCACCCCCCTCTCCAAACTTCCACACTACTACGACGAGATCCACTGGAGCCTCGACAGATTTAATGTGCATCAGTCTTACTATACCACAGGGTTTTAGAAACCTCAGAACTCGAACCCACAATTTGATGAAATAATGTCGGCAGCGAGTTCGAATCCATGACCACTAAGCTAACGCGGCCACATTTCGTGGGTTAGGTTGGGTTATATAGGTTAGATTAGCATAGGTTATCGTTCACTGAAATACTTGAAAACACAATTTGGAGAAATTATAATTTAAATAAATTTTATCGATGATTTCTAAGAATAAAAAAAGATTGAAAGCATAGACAGGATTTCTCAAAATTAAATTTTTTTAAAGCAAATCGAAGATATTTATTCCTTAACCAGACATCACATGACTTTAGATTGAAAAGCCCTAAGTAAAATATTTGATTTTAAGTCTTATTACTTTAGATTTTTATCAATTTTTTAATCTTATTCAGAAGTTAGAATACAAAAAAAGCATTCGAGGAACCTTGTTTTATTTTCTTGGAATCGATGTAAATTTTTTTTACTACTACTTTTTACTTTATTTATGGAAATCAGTGAGACTTATGTACTGTGAGAAAAATATTTTTAGCAACTTAAGATTTGATCTTTTAGAGTTTTTCTAAAATTCCAAAAATTTGTATGAAAATAAAATATATTTTATGTGTGTAATTTAAAGAATGAATTTTTATTAAAAATTCATTGAGACAAATAATCTTTCGATAATTACGGAAACTATTCCTTTCGATCGTCGTTCAATCAATATTTTATCGATTTCTAAAAACCATAAGGTTCAAACTAATACATGCAAATTTGAATGAATATTTATTACTTGTCAATTGGGAATTGCCAGTCAAACAAGACTCTGCTGCTTGAGTTTTTTATCCATTTACTTTCACAAACACAATCACCCAGAAAAAAATAAATTTTACAAGAAGTTACAGCTCTTTCGCCTCTTTTTGATCATACTGCTAACTCAAGACAACGGAATTATCTCTCTCTCTCTCTTACTCATTTTATTTTACAAACCAATTAAGGAAACAACTATAGATAATGATTCATTTAGGATTCCGTAGTTCTTTCTGCAGGACTATTGTGGTGGGTAAGATAGGTTTACAGTCAAGAAGAGAATATGTCTGGCAGTGAGAGTACTATGTCGATTTTAAATCTGTTGTGTATTTTATTTTTAAATAAATGTTTTAGGGGAGAGGTATTTCTCCCTGTCGCCAAGGGTGATTGCACTAAACTGCATTCCATCCCACCCCCCTGTTTTTACTAAATATAAATTATGCGAAATAAAAATCTAATAAATGAAATAGTTTTTTTTGTACCACTTGACAGATATACAAACACATTCATCAAAGAAAAAACTGCATGTGTATGTGATGGCTTTATCGATTATTTGAATATTTTTGTGATTATCAATCTCATAGTTTGGTTTCATAATTATTCATTTGTCTGACGATTTACTTTTTCACTATCCTCAAATATTTCGCGACGAAATGTGGTGATAAAGAGCACATTTTTATCTTTCTATTTCAGGGTCAGAATTTTCCGAAACTTTTTCAATTTTATTTTCACAGTACCACATAATCCTGTACCATTTGGGTCCAATATAAGCTACCAACTTTTAACTGGTGTAGCAACTCTCCCTCCTTCGTAGTCATGTTGATCTCGATATTCACGGTCGGTTGGTTTTATTAACGTCACACTAGAAGCAACATGAAGTCTATTGGCGACGGGCATCATAATTTTACAGTCAAGTGGCGAGGACGACACTAGAACTGGCACCCCCCTTCTTCTAACACTACGGGAAGACTTTGAGACGCGACAGATTTAAAGTGCATCAGCTACACGGCGGATCTTCAGTGGCATCAAGGCTCGAACATGCGACTCGACGGAAACCGCCGGCCACGAATCCGCTGTCTTAACCATTAGGTTACCGCGGCCAGTCTCGATATTCACGACTTCTTTAGTAACGCTGAATAACGCCTTGATCTCCTGGATCCCTGGTACCACTCATAGTGAACCCCGGAAGTTGAATATGCCTGAACATGTTATTCTACTTGCACAAGCTGTTAATTCCATGAATTTACTGTACGTTACAAATCAATAATATATTTAATATAAACATTTTATAGTCGAAAAAGGCGCGCTTTTTTCTTTTGATTCTCTGTATAAATATTGCAAAGTGTTTAAAAGGAAAAGAAGGATGAAAATGTTTAATACCAAACACTTATTTTTTTTTACAGAATACTAATTATGCCCATTACAGTTCTGATGATTAAATCGTCAAATCATTAGTACAATTAAGCAAAGAGATGGAAGAAACTTTGCTCTAAAAAAAATCGATATTTCCTTCGATTGTATGTTAAGTTTGCGAAACGTAATTGGTAAAATATTTCCTAGATGGATAAGTAATACCTATTCCTCACTGATGTTAAATTTACATGTAAGATTACGGAAAAATGTTGTTCTTCTTAAGGTTATATGATTCGTTTTTTCACAGTCATTTATTCGCGGATTAATTCTATCAAATTCATTTTTTTAAATTTTTTTTCTTTTTCTTAAGATTCTAAGATGTAATTTCAAAGAATCTACAAACGTTTTTATTTCAGTTTTTAGATAGTTTTAACATATGAAACTAAATTAATATAAGGCGCAATGTTTCATTAAATTTTCAGTTAAGAGGGAAAAAAAAGTGTTTTATAAAATATAATTTTTTTTTTCATTCTCTACTAATTAAGTTTTGTTTGTGGAAAATAGGAAATCGAATTGGAGTGTAATTTTTTTCAAATGCATCAGTTTCCACATTCTTACATGGGGAAAAAAAAAAAAAATTCTTTCTTAAAATTTTAACTAACAATAATAAGAATTTTTCATTTTCGAAAGAACTTCTCATTGAATAGCCATGAAAAAACAATGCATAAAATTATTCGTACATTCAACAATAATATTCATCAATAAAGTTTACCCTCCCCTCCTGCTAATCCACTCTTATCATCTAGACTTCACATGAAAAATTACTTAAGGATTGGACTGTTTCTAATCCCGGCATATTGATCAAAAATTACCTTTCTCTAACTTGAAAATATCAAGCCTTATTCTCCATTCTTACTTCATTATTCACTAATTATGGAACGTTTCTATTGCGGCAACTACTCTTAAAGAAATTGTTAGTGCACCCCTCCCCTTACTTCCACATAAGATCCTCTTTAAGGACTTGTGAGAAAGGACAAGCAACACGAATGTTTCTCATGAACTTTGACCTTTTACTGTCCGATTCTCCTGAGAACTAAGAACACCCCTGCATCATATGTCCAGTTTGGCAGGTGTCATTTCCTGCCCAGTTGGGTGTTAAATGACTGATAGGTAACCTTATTACTGTAGGCTATCCAACCAAAACAGAGGATTTAGTCCCATGGTTGTGGAAGAGGCTTGATCCATTCATTCCTCACAAAATTTCCAAAGAGACGAGGTTTTAGAAATTTACGAAACGTTCGACTAGAACGTCATGTTCGAGGGCGTTGTAATACTTATCTAGTTTACGACTTGCACCCAAAATGTCATATTGGCATTGCAAATAAAAGTGTGACAAACACTTTATTTTGTAATTATCAGCTTTAATATTTTAAATTAATTATAATAAATAAGTGTAGATAATACTCTCTAGGTATCATATCATTTAACGCAACCAAACTAACCATCCAAAAAGTTTAGTTTAGTTTTTTATTAACGTTGCACTGGAAGCAACACGAGGGTTATTGGCGACGGACTTCGTAATTTTGAACCATGGTTAAGTGACGAGGATGACACCTGATCCGGCATCCCTCTCTTCTAACATCCACACCACGCCAATGGGAGGACTTTGGGCCCTAACAGATTAATCGAGCATCAGCCCCGGTTACACGGCGGGCCTTTGGCGGCCAAGGATCGAACCCGCGACTGAACGAAAACCGCCGGCCGCTAGTCCACGACCTTGACCACTAGGCTACCGCGGCCCATAACCATCCAAAGAGACTATCACACAAACAGAAATTTAAAATAAAAACTCAACTGTTGAAAACGCGCTGACTCTTACGTGCTTCACTGTTCCTTTACTTAAACATCTCACTTGATCAGGAACTATAGAAATTGCCAAATCCATTTGGCTTTAGATTTTATCAAATAATGCTATTTGCCATTCTATATTAATCTCATGCATTCGAATTAGAAAGCTCAAAAGTTTTTCTTTTAAATGCCTCTTTTATTTCTAAGTATTGGCTTGGAATTTGTGATCCGGAGGTGTCCGAATGATTTGTTTTGCCTATAACACTTATTGTCTCAGGTAAACACGGTGATGCTCCTTCAGGACTCCGAATCCATATTTTCCTATTTTAACTCCTTCCACCTCGCTATCATAAATATTTACCTTTTTCTTCCCTTCGCGTTCATATTACAAATGATTGTTGATACAATATTTACATGATACACTTGATTCCTTACAGAAAATTATGTTTAGTGTAGTTTGATCAATAAAACCAAGAAACTAAAGAATTATTTATTACTATACTTGTAAATATTGATGTTTCGTCTATATTTTCTAAATTAAAGTTTCCTCTTATCAATAGAAATTATATAACGGAGTTGATATACTTTAAATTTCTCGAGGCTCCAAGGCCACAAAATGGAATTTAAGAGAATGGAGTATCAGTTAAAGTGTCATCCTCATCATTTAACCGATGTTCAAAAATTACGAGGTTCGTCGTTAACAGCCTCTGTGCAGCATTTTAGTGCGACATTAATACAGCAATAAATTAATCTTACCAGTAAGAAATGAGCAATTTTTTAAATTTAAAATTATGTTTTGATAAACTAATTTTTTTCGAATCCTATTAAAATAGCAATCATTGATTGTTTTATTAAGATTGCACTTAATAAAACTTTAATTAGTGTATTGGTGACAAACCCTATATTTTTGAGCCTCTATTAAGTGACGAGGATAACGCTTGAGCTGGTTCGTCTCTCTGCTTGGTTTGGCTTTTTTACATCGCACTATAAGCAACACAAGGGCATTTGGCGACGGACCTCGTAATTTTGAACCTCGGTCAAGGGATGAGGACGACACCTGAGCTGGCACTTCCCTCTCCTAACTTCCACTCCTCGCCAATGGGAGGACTTTGGGCCCTAACAGATTAATCGAGCATCAGCCCCGGTTACACGGCGGGTCTTTCGTAGCATCGAGGCTCGAACCCCCGACTCGTCGAAAACCACAAGCAGCGAGTCCGTGGTGAAGCGCCTCTCTACAAACTTCCACTTCCCGCCGACGGAAGACTTGGAACCTTAACAGATTTAACATGCCTCAACACCACCACATGGCGGGTCCTAATCACATCAGGACTTGCACCTACCACATGACAGAAATAATGCCGGTCGTGAGCTCACGACCATAACCCCTTGGCTGCCATGGTCATTGTAAAAATGATAAAAGAGATAGTCGGATCTTATCAAAACGATAACGAGGTAATTTGATCTTATTTAGTTATTTTTGTTCTAAATGAAATCTAAATTTGTATGAGATGATAAAGAAATCTCCCCTCCCGAAACTGTACCTTCTACCCTGCGTTTTTCAAAATGCAATGATTTTTTCCACTGATCATAATGATATTTTATTCGTAGTAAACAGATAATAAAAATAACTAAGAAATGAAAGCCAGAGTTATCCGATGGCTGTCATACGAAGATAAAAACTGAGAAGTATTGCTTGTAAAAATTGTCAATAGGAAAGGTAGAAGAGTTTATTCCGAGACATCACTTTGAATTTTCCTTTTAGTGTTTTTTTTTCTAGTTTCTATTTTTTTCTGCTTTGAAGAAAGCAAATGGCATAAAATGTGAAAGCTATAAAAAATATACTTACCCTGAGGTTCAATTTGTCATGTTGCTCTCAAACCATGTTAAATTATGCTACCGAATATTTTGAAACACAGAATACTTTATTTTTGGGTCTGCGAAGTAATATACAAAAAAGGAAAGAAAAGATTGAAAAGTAATACGAAATTAACCAATTAAAGAACGAATCAATTTAATAACGCAAAGAAATGTTGTGTGTGTGTATAACATTTTTAAGCCAAACATAATTTAGTTTGAAGTTTTTTTTTCGTATCAATTAGCACTGGGAAACCATTTTGGGTTTTAAATTTGGATTATAATACTAGTACAATCACACTTAGGTTCATGAACGACTTTGTTCATGAACAAATCGACTTGCGATCAAGGGCTTAAGACAAATCAGTTGAGCTTAGCTGTGCTTTCTCGAGCACAATTTTAAGCTTCCGTCGACTCACCTTCTCGAATTTCCAAGTCGTACTTGGTCCCCACGATCATGAAGCAGTGGATTTTAATATGGTATTGCCCCTGCTGGACTCTTTGAATCTACAAATGAAAGATCTGTGGAGAGTCATTGCGCACTTTGCACTTAGAAATGGGATTTGCACTTTCGGAAGGAATGGACACTTTCCCAAACTTTGTGCAAAGATTTTGGGTGCACATTCACACTCACTCTCACGAAGTCGACGGACACATTCACACTCATAAGACACACTGAAACTTACAGCCATCCCACATCATGTACACAAATCAAACTAAGCAAAATTAAGCACATGGTAACTTTAATCCTGTTTATTCAATAAATTGAATGAATGCACCAAATGATTGTCTTTTCATTTGCTTCATTCATTATTTTCAATTCTTATCTATGCTTCGGATCTTCTTCTCTCCCAATATACGATTTGGCCTAAATAATCTCAAAATTCATTGTTTTAAAGTAATAAATTAAATTAAAGAAGAAGATTTCGTATCACAAGCATATTGTTAATCTCATGAAGCTTCTTACTTTTCTTCTCAAGTTCAAATTAGTGCTTTTAACTGTATGGAATAAAATGCATTTGAAAAAAGATTTTGTGCATGATTACTACTTCTTTTCTCTTTTACTATTTTTTACCAGTCAGATATCGGACCACAGCACCAACAGATTACGGATATATCGCTAATCATAACACATTTAAACAGTAAAAACTGTATTATTTTGTAAAATTCAATGCAAATAAAGTGTCAAGTACGATGAATGACTAAAATTTAAAAAAAAGTTACGTTTTGTACTGATAGCCTTCATTATTCCATTAAAGTAGAAGTCATAAAATAATGTCTCTAAGATTTGTCTGCCTACATAAAAGCGCCGGATTACTGGCAAGACTTGGAAGGTGAAGTTCTGGATTATGGAAGTGCTGTATTGTTAAATATATATTAAAGATCTGTAAACTCACATCCAATGTACTAAAATGATCGTCAAAATATTTTCAATAAATGTCAATATAGAAACACCTCCTTTTTATGCTATTTCAAATGCATAATTTTAATTATTAAAATCAGATTTGATGTATGGAATCAGAAAATTCAGCACTCTAATCTGGATATCTCCATCACTCTCCATCGATAAATGATGGTTTAAGACCCATTTGGTAGGTTGTGAAAGGAAGCCCCTCAGATTTCTTGGGACTTGCAGCTTATTCAGAGAAGTATTCAAAAAGGCTTCATTTGCAATCACAACCTTCCTTTAAAATGTTTGAATAATTCGCTTCATAGATATCAATGACAATTCACCCACAATGTTTAAAAAATATTTAAGATAATTTGGTTCTGGTGTTTGAATGGACCAATTCTATTTTTCATCAATTATTAAGGGAAAAAATGCTTCCGTTTTTGTGAACCAATTTTAGGAACAATTAAAATTCCTGAACCGAAGTTTGAATGCATCATACTTTGTAAAACAATTATTTGCTTAAAAGTAGGTATTGTTTGCATTGAAAAGGGGAAAGGGGTATATTTGGAGTTAAATATTTACCTAATTAATCTCAAAAATTGATTTCGGGATAATTTTTCAAACCGAAAACAATTTGTCCAAGATGATGCAATTATTTTGTAGAATTAATTTTAGCTACAACTATAGAGCAATACTAATTACAATGGATTTGATTGCGATGTATGAATTTAACTTCCATCATTTTTGCTATTTTAGACATAATATACTCTTAATAATTTCTGTGGTGTTTATGGTACTCTGGTTGGTAGAGCAATGCACTAGTAGCTTATGAATAGCCCCTTTTAAGATTTTGATCTTCCAAAAATTGTCATGCTATATGGCTGATGCCCGTTAAAAAATTTGCAAAGACTTTGCGTTGACATGTGTGATGTGAAGAATGAGTAGTCAACTTCAAAGTCGACTTCGCCATTCTACTCTTGTTCTGAATTACTAGGTTAGGGAAGAGTTGGACACGAAATATATCATTCTTCCAAATATTGTCGCGCTGTTAGACTGATGAAGGTGTCAACATCGTCATTTGAGCCTGGTTCGGAATTACAAGGCGTATCGGTTATAGTTCACGGAGAAGTTTGCCAAAATATGCCATCTTTCAATATTTGCTCATTTCAAAATATGCTATCCTTCAATGAATATTAAGTTGAATCTTTGGTTAAAAATATTTCTGAGCAAGCAGAAACGAAAATGTGGAAATTGTCTTTCACGCATAATATTTTCGTAAAGTACTGAATAAGGAAAACAAAACATTCAGGGAAAAGTGACTAGTGATAATATTATTCATTTGCATTTATTATTGACAAATCCTACAATAAAAACTTTCCCCCTTGAATTAATGTAAATTTAAAACCCATCGTGTAGCGGGGCCTGATGAGCATTAAATCTGTAGAGGCCTTAAGTCCTTCCAGTGGCATGGTATGGAAGTTTGGAGAGGGAGGTACCAGCTCAGGTATCGTCCTTGTCTCTTGACAGAGGTTCAAAATTACGATGTCCGTCGCCAATAGTCCTCGTGTTGCTAGCAACGTTAATAAACACTTACTCACTCAGACTATAAACTTATAATTTTTCTTGGAATTGAAAGGCCTTTAAAAGAACATTTTATAATTATATCATTATGGGTTACTACAAACAGGTAGGTAGTTTTAGATTATATATGCGTAACTTATTTTTAAGACCTGGAAATATTAAAATCAAAAATTTTTAAGAGGAATAAAATTTATATAGTAACTGGTTTATATTTTAAAAGATAAAACCACGATTGCGTTTGTTAGAAAACCTCCAGGAAAAAAGATTTTAATTTGAGTGTCTGTAAGAATACATATTTTGTTGCCATATATGTACTCTTAAAGTACACAACATAGGCTGTTGAAATAGGCTCTATAGGAATCATAGGCTCTTCTTGGCTTAGAAATTGATTAAGATATTCTAATTCTATGTACCTGATAAGAAAAGTTTAACAAATTTATTTCGCGAAAACTTCATTAGCTGAAGTTGAGTCTGAACTGTAAAATGATGAATTCAGTTGAAAATACTGTTTCATTCACAAAAACTTTATTTTAAATTTAACTCTTTTTGCAAATACTTTGGATAACTTATTTGGAGCCCATGAGCCTCACAGTTCTTAATCTCCTTATCTTGTAGTCTTTCGGAATTGAACTTCGGCTTCCCTTGCCCAGAATTGTGATTTTATTTTAAAGTCGTTTTTAAAAATAGAGATAATTAGAAAAGGATAATTAAGTTTGTGAATTTAAAAGTGCATTAAGAATGTTTCCGGTGCATAAGGATGAATTCAATTCTTACCGACGGTGTCAATTCGACACGGCACCAATGAAAAGTAAAATAAGTGTCCAATTCCTTTTTTTTTTTTGTTTCGCTTAACAGCTGCACACAATGGGAACACGAAATTGCCTTTAGCAACACTATCTGTCGTCAAAACCCGATATTTTTCTTATCCCCGTTACTCATTATTTATAGCTAAATTTTATTTCGGAAGAATTTCGAAGTTCTGTCTTAAACATTTCGTAATCAACGAGCTTAATGTATAGCTGTAGTATTATATAAATAAATCATAATTTAAAGTATAAAAGTTTGCTTGAGTATATTTTTCATCACTAACAGGTCAACTGAAAAGTCCCCGGCCTACCATAGTAAAACACATTTTTTGGGGGAAATTAGTTTTTTTATTCAACATAATTCCCTTCAAGGGTGATACACTGATTATAGCGATCCAACTTTTCGATACCATTTTATAGTACGATTTGTCCTTTGCTTCAAAATAGGACTCAGTTTTGGCGATCACCTCTTCATTCGAAGAAAATTCCTTCCCAGCGAGCATTCTTTTGAGATCTGAGAACAAGAAATAGTCGCTGGGGGCCAGATCTGGAGAATACGGTGGATGAGGAAGCAATTCGAAGCCCAGTTCATGGATTTTTGCCATCGTTTTCACTGACTTGTGACACGGTGCATTGTCTTGGTGAAGCAGCACTTTCTTTTTCTTCAAATGCGGCCGTTTTTCGGCGATTTCGTCCTTCAAACGGTCCAATAACGCTATGTAATAGTCGCTGTTGATGGTCCTTCCTTTTTCAAGGTAGTCAATGAAAATTATTCCATGTGCATCCCAAAATACAGACGCCATAACCTTGCCAGCCGACTGTTGCGTTTTCCCATGCTTTGGAGCGGGTTCATAGAGTGCAGTCCACTCGGATGACTGTCGATTGGACTTCGGAGTGAAATGATGGAGCCATGTTTCATCCATTGTCACATATCGACGCAAAAACTCGGGTTTATTAAGCTTGATCATCTTCAAACACTGCTCCGAATCATCAACTCGTCGTTGTTTTTGGTCAAAAGTGAGCTCGCGCGGCACCCACTTTGCACAGAGCTTTCTCATACCCAAAGATTCGTGAATGACACGTTCAGTTGATATCTTTAGAGTGTCTGCTATTTCATTCAATTTCAATTGATGGTCATTCAAAATCATTTTGTGGATTTTTTCAATGTTTTCGTAGGTAACAACCTCTTTTGGGCGTCCACTGCGTTCACCGTCTTCGGTGCTCATTTCACCCCGTCTAAACTTAGCATACCAATCCTTGATGGTTGATTTTCCTGGGGCAGTGTTCGGAAACTCGGCATCAAGCCAAGTTTTTGCTTCAACTGTATTTTTTCCCTTCAAAAAGCAATATTTTATGAACACGCGAAATTCCTTTTTATCCATTTTTTTCACAATAACAAAAGTTGCTTCACTCAAAATGCTATAATTCACAAACTAATCATCCGACAGCTGTCAAATTTATACACGCATCTTTTGAGGGTTAGGGCTAACCAAAAAACATATGGATTTAATTCTAGTAGCTCCATCTATGTGTCAGGCCGGGAACTTTTCAATTGACCTGTTATATCTAATTGAGAATAATCTAATGGGGCAGTGTTTCAAAAATATATCATTCTTAGATATATTTCTTTTGTGTTATTTAAAAATAAATGTTTGAAACACTGAAAATACCTCAAGTATTAAAAAAATAAGCGAAACAGAAAAAATTTCTTTATCGTCCTTTTTTTTTTTATTCCTTTTGATACAAGTAAGTTTCAATGAAATGGGGAACTCAAATGTTACATATTTGGCGTTAAGAGAGAAATTGATTATAATCATTAAGAAATGCCATTTGAGAGCTTAATGTTTTGTAAAGAAGTAAATAACAAATATTCCTCCTTATATGTACTCTTAAATCTTTTTGTTACTGAAGTAGGATTTATACTGAGAGTTACCGAATCATTTTATTTTGGTTATTGTTTTACTCTTTGGCACATTAAGTGTCTGTTGAACAGACTCGGCACTGAAAAAAATAGAACCAATAAAAGAAAGTTTTATTTTCCAATGTGACGATTTAAATAATTTCAAATTTTCAAGTTTATTTGAGTAAAATCTCGTTGCCCATGAAAGCTGGCCCAATTCCAGACGAATTTGCGCCAATAATTTCGGCGGCCAAAATTCCGATTCCATTAGAGTAGCGACAAATGAGTCCTCTTCATTGCGAATCCGACGCCACACAACCTCACTTATACATGAATCCAAGTGGTTTTTATTGTAAATTAATAAGATAATAGAGCTGATAGAACTCTTTCTGAAAGTAATGGCTTAACAAGGTTACATAAAATCACTTGTTTGACGCCACTTCGTCGAGGCGACAAACTGAAAAGCAAAATAGAGGAAATCGTGTTTGATTTTCCTGCATTCTATTATTGGTAGAATATCACATTGTTTGGAGACATTTTCTAGCTAGACAAACATAGTCAGAGGAATTTTACAGAAGTACAAATGAAAGATTGCGAAACTAAGCAGGAAATGCAGCAGTAGTTAACACAAGCACTTGCTCTTTTATTATTTTCTAACCAATATTTTTTTTAAAGTAAAATGTCATACCTGTTTTTTTACGGATTGGTATGATAGAGACATAAATGCAATTGAGCAATACTTAATTAACATTAGATATATCATTTGCTACATCTTGATGATTTAAGCCTCAAATAATAAATTAATATATAAATATAATTTATTAGTTTAATATGAAACATAAAGCTAAATTTATATATAAAGTAATAAGAGTCATTAAAATATTTAACAGACGAGTTTTAATTTTGATTTTTGTCTGAGTAGAAATACCGTTTTTCGTATTAATAATGCATTCTATTTGAAATTATCAAAAGAAATTAAAAAAAAAATACTACAAATAAATGACCATTATAATTTATTTTTGAAAATAGTTCTTATTAACTAAGCTTCCAAAAATATCTGGCGGAAATGATTTATTCGTTTTTCAAAATATCTAAGCTAATTTAGAAGATTTCAGAAAGATCTTCTAAAATGTATTAAAAGGATATTTAGAGACTTTGGCTCTTTTGGAAAATAAAAATTACACTAAATTAAAAAGAAAAATCACACTTATATTTTTCTTTAAAAAGAACAATATTTTTAAAGATTTTCAACAAGTATATTTTTTAACAAGTATGTTCTTGCTTATTTTAATTTAAAGTCATTAAATTAAAAACAAACTAGAAATTTAGATTCTGTTGTTAATGGCAATTTATTTAAATTATTAGTAGCTACGGGAGACATTATCCTTTAAGTTCATGTAAACAATACTCACTCATCATAGATAACAGAAATCTCCACCGACCAATAGGAATTCAGCCTCTCGACAACACGGGAGAAGCCACTGATCCTTCGAATCTACCTGACTGGACGTACAAGAAGGAAATTTCTACCAACTCAACTTCTAAATTTAATAACCAATTAATTAAATAACTTCATTTATTAATTCATCCATTAAAAGTTATTTTACGAAATTTAAATTACCTCATTTCTTTAAATGCAAGATTATATATAAAAAAAATTTCCAACGAAAACTAATTCATCATTTGATCACCTGAAAACTCAAATTTTAAATCACATTTTTAATTATTCAAACTTCAAAATTTTTATTTATTTAATTTTTCCTGACTTCATAAGATTCTTCATTAATTTTAATTTTAATCTTTAAATCTCAATTATTGCTCTTGAACCTCCTTGTATTAAATTCTTTTATCTTACACTTATTATTATTTTTTAACCCCTGAGCAAGCGTAATACCAAGGTTCTGGCTCATAACAGTAATTCTGGGGTTTAAAGTCTGAGAGGGTTATGCACCCCAATAACTTGAAATCCGCATCTGTAAACAACGTTATTGAAAATATACTCACGTCGAAATGTTAAGGTACAACCAATCTTAAGCGTCGAATTTGGGAAAAAAAAAACCCACCGACAAATTTGGAAAAATCGGGCTGTATGATTGTTTTGTCGCTCAAGAAACAACAGGAGTGCTATTGATGGATTTCGTGATTCTGATATTCGGTCAAGTGACAAGGGCGGGAATTGAGCTGGCACCTTCCTCACCAAGCTCCCATTCCACGTCAATGAAAGGACTGCGTGAGCTCACGACTATCACTACTAGGCGGCCAAAAACGTCCTTTAAATAGTTATTTATTGAATTTTACGTAATTTGAGCTTCAAGCATGACTTAGAGAATATAAATTTTCTCAGAAGTCTACACCGTTTGATAAAAATAAACGAATCATAGATTTTTGAGGGAAAAATTCAAACAAATGGATTTTAATAAGGAGTTTTAATGCAATACAAACGTTGACCTTTCATGCTGCCTTTTAAGGCTCTCGTCTACTAGCCATTTTGATTTCGTGGACGTAATGTTAATCCTATGGAATTCCTACTACCATCATTAAATCTTTATTTATTTTATTTATTTGAACGCAGCAAAGCGTATCGGAAAGAGCAAAAAGTAATGAAATGTTTCTGCGAAATTATATTTTTTCTTCCAATTTTAAAAAATATTTTTACCTCTATTTTAATTATTCGTGTAAGAAGTTTCCGGTCTTTAAGAAATACTAAAAAATATTTTCAAAAATAAGAGGCAAAATGTAATTCCTTAGAAACCTTCAATATTTTTTGCTCTTTCCTACGCGCTTTGTTGCGTTCAAATAAATAAAACAATAAACATTAAATGTCGGTAATAAGAATTCCATCAGATATTAACATTACGTTCACGAAATCAAAATGATAGGTAGACGGGAGCCTTAAGTTGTCTGGAATAAGGGAAGCAAACGCCCATAGATGAAGCAATTCTGGCAATACCAGTTCCGTGAGCAATTCCAGGTGAGGACTCGCAAATTTATTAAATGAGCGATTCCAACTCATTTAATGATTCCAGGTGAGGATTCACGATAGTCGCTTGTTTGCCGAGGTAATTCTGAAAATATTTATCGGATTAAGATTCGAAAATTGAACTGGCTATCACCATCGTCTACCAGAATTGGTAGAAAAAAAATAGAGTAAATTTTTCCTTTTGTTAGAGTATAATTGATGTGCCAGTTTTGTCTTGGTTTCAAAAATCTTCGATATTACTTTTTGAAAGTCATGAAAACTCAAATTTTGTAAATGCTTTAATTTTAATTCTTATTGATATTACGCGTTTTGTCAGTTTAAATGAAACGGCATTTTTCTCCTAGAGAGTTTGTCACTTTAGAACATAAGCTGTAGGGGGAATGAAATAAATAAAATGATTTTTATTTTCATGAGCACAGTATGGTAGAATGTTTCTAATATCGAATTTTGTCTGTTCCCTTAGTAGTGATATTTACTAAGTGTTATTTTAAGAAAGCCAGAAAATCAAATCTTGATGTCTGTTTGAAGAAGAGCTGACTGGATGCAAATTTAATCAGAAGATTCAATCGTGAGTGTGATAACAATAAATTCTTATTCATAAATGTTTCTTAAATGTTCTAAATTTCATAGAAATTAGCAATTTTTTTTCTAAAACATTTACTTTTGTTCTTAGTTGATTTACAATTAAATATTTTGTTTCCCATTGCTTATGTTATTTCATTTATCTACAATGACAAATGTTTATTTGTAAGCCTGAAAAAGCTCTAAAATTATTTTTAATGAAAAAAGGTTGCCCTGATTTTATTTAGAATACTACTGATTTATATTTCTGTTCATTCGAATTAAAAAATACTTTTGTATTCATATACTTTGTAAATAATATTTAAACAACTTACAATAGGAATGTCACATTATATTTCCAACTAAGCGTTTCATTGTAACACGTCAGTATAAGAGAATGAAGGTCAGTTGAATGATGCCCATTCCAAGTTTCCTAAAATGTTGAGTTCAATCGATTTTAATGAATTTTAAGAAATACTTTCACTTATGGATTTTTGTTTACCACTACTTAGGTTTCTTTATTCATTTTTAGTTAACGGGAAATCAGATATATGAATAGATAAGAATAGCATTTTTCTTAGGGATGAGGACCAAATCCTCTGATGGTTTTATTTTATTTATGTAACTTACTTTTGATTGTATTTTGATCTCTCACCACTGTTATTATTTGTAAATGAATTAAATACTTACAAATTTTTTTCTATTAGCCACCCAAGTGGCTATTGTTTTAGTTGGATTACTTTTGGTTTATCAAATCACTTTTCCGCTTTTTTTTTATCGTTTACTTCAGTTTTAATTACATTTAGCTTAAATTTAATAATTTATCACTTACTTCAATTTTAATAACGGAAATGTTTACTATTGTCTTTTTCTCGATATTTCATCGTTTACTTTAATTCTTATATTTAATTGAGTAATTTAATAATAATTATTAAAAGAAGCACACCTTAGGGGCTAAATATATTCTTTGAAAAACTTTGCATATAATTTCTTATGTTTTTTATTTTTGTTTTTAACTGTTTTTGCTACAGCAGGTAATCGATGTTGTAATTTCTTGGTATGATATAAGCTATGTTCAAAACTGAATACGTCAGAATGATTTGCTGCTAATTTTTAGAGTAAGAAATAGATTTAATTTCATTATGTTGTACTGGTCCTGTTAAAGATCTTGACACTGTATTTGATAGCTTTTCTAATAAACTTGTCAGCAGGGACCTCTAAGTGTCTTGTGACAAAAAGTGTCTTTTTATCTCGTAAATCTCTTCATTTTCATTGTCTCGTACCTTGACTGTTCTTTATAAAGCATTGTTAAGAATAAGATCAACAAGATTGTCTGAATGTCATTCCATTTATAATATTTGATCATACAACTTTGAGAAGAATGAATACCGATTTTTAAGAGTTTTATTCGCAAAAAGTTTGAATTATGTCCCAGGAAACTTAAAATAGAATTTGTAAGAAATAATTTGGTATTTAAAACAACTGAATTGGCACGTTTTCATTATTAAGTATTTTGAAAAAATTTTAACAGTAGGGAATGATTCTCCTAGATTTTTCGAGAAAATAAATTTTAACTTCCCCACAAAAAACTGTTTAATACCATTTTTATCAAATATAATTTTTCTGTGCAGGAAATTCTACATTTTATTAATCTATGCTTTGTGTAATAGTTTAGATGCTTTGGTAATTTTATTGTCTTGTTCTTGTGAATATTGTAACTGAATTTTTTTTAGCTTTGAATGAATAATTTGTTAAAATTTTATAAATATTGATATTTCCTTTATGTGAAAAAGCCTAAATTTAGTTCGAAAAACTCATTATTTATTACTGAAATGAGATTTAAAATATTATTCAATATTTTTACCAGAAAAAAATAATTTTAATTTTATTTAGTGGTATGAAAAAAAATTGATTTCAACCAAATTTCAATTCAAAGAAAATTTTTTAAAATTTGATTTGAAATTCAATATTAAGAAAATAATTTTGTTTTTTGAAAAAAATTATTAATCAGTATCTCACAATTATAAAAGAATGTCAATAAAGGGTATAATATATCAATATATATCCGTATGTATTGATAATAATACAGATGTCTTTCAATATTTTTAAGAGAGAAAAAAATGACATATAGGATTTAATTACCAAGAATTTAAAAAATGGAGTATGAAAACAATAAACTTAAACTTTAAACATCTATAACATATAAGTAAATATTTTTTTTTTTTATCATTCTCTATAGTATGATTTTTTTATCATTATATTCAGATAAAACTTGATATTATTTCTAAAATGTTCGAAAATTCTCTTAAATTGTTTTCAAAACTTCTCTCTGTTTAATCGAAGTTTTAAATCCACGCTATTTGATTAAAGTAGTGGAAAACGTAATTTTTTTCCATTCAATTGTAACTATTTTTTTTCTTTTGAAGTTTTACTGACAGTGAATAATTTCAGTAAAACTTTAAGAGAGTAACATACCGAAAGTTCTACTTGAATAAGATTAATTTTCTTGCCATGTCAAGAAAATAATTATGCGTGCATGAAATATAATGAATCTAAAACGATAAATAGTTTAGAAAAGAACTTAGTTGTGCAGAATTTATGACAGAGCTAGCCGTTACGTTAAATGAAGTAGAAAAAACCTTGGATAAATTACTATACGTCCAAATTTTAACAAGCTATCTTTATTTTTTTAGTTAAATTGTTAATGGCTTAGTACTTCAAAAAGTATTTGTATCTTTGTAAATGAGAAGTAAGATTTTGCGCCCCACTGCATTTATTTCCAACATTTTTTGAAACTTTTATTTGTAGCAAATGGTTTTTGAACAACAGAGTTATGTAGACTTTTAAATTCAGATGCATTTTTAAAATCTGCTTTAGACTTTGCGTTGATACTGGTTACTTCTAAAAAGCTGTTATAGTGCTACGAAATACACGTTTGACAAAATTTAAATTACACTTTTAGGTTAAAAAATTATTCATATATATATATATATATATAGTATATATATATAATTGTTATATTAATAAAAACCCTAATTTTAGTATGGTAAACAAAATTTACCAGCATCAAAAATAAATAAAAATAATACTTCCGATGGGATGAATATATTAAATAACAACGGTAGAGTTCTCCTTGTTGTAACTTTTTGGATCTCATTTGAGGTTCAGCGATCCGGAGTTTTTGTGGTTGTTAAAACTCCCACAGAAATGTGTATTTCCATTTCGAAATTTTCCTCAGTATGTGTGTAATGTTTGCAGCTCTCTTTCGAAGGTCTTCAAGAGAAGTCCTCTGCATTTCTGCTAAAGGCTCCTCTGCAATGCCTTACTTCTAAAGCCTACTCCTGAAGTCTTTGTATTCAACAAGCTATCTAGCCATTTTGTTCCTTAAAATTTAGAGCCATCTCAAGCAAGCATGATCAATACGAAGAAGAAATTTACGTCTATAGAGATAGTGATGGAAACGTTTTATATATATTACAAAAAGAACTTTCTTTACATGTTGCACAATTTTTTTTTTGGCTTACTCAAGTTCTTGCTGAAGTAAGTGATGACACGTTCTGCATTTCCCATTTTCTGGGATAGCATGGCTCCTATACCTTCATTTCTAGCTTCAGTTTCCAAAATGAAATCTTTGTCACTACGGGGATTGGTCAAAACAGGAGAAGCTGGGAAAGCCTGCTTTAAACTATTGAAAGATTTATCTTATTCTTCTGTTCAATTAAAGTTTGATTTAATTTCAATTTGCTTACTCAGAAGTCTTACTATTGTGAAGGAATTTCTTACGAAAGGCTGATAATATGTGCACAGTCCAAGGAAACTTCAGAGATCATGCACGATTCCTGGACGAGCCCATTAACTACTGCCCTAATTTTCTCTTCTGAAATAACGCGTCTGTGTAACTCCTGCTGAAATAACGTATTCAAGGTAAGGAACCTCTTTTTTGTAGAATTTGCATTTTTATGGTCTTAACTTAAAGTTAATTTTTTGTGATAGCTCGAATACCTTTTGAATATTATATACTCTTCAAATGGTCGTCCTAATATTACAATGTCATCTAAATATACTAAGAAGGGTTCAGAAATAACAGTTAATTTGTTCACAGTCTCGAGTTTATTATCGAAAATCAAAACTTGAACGGGAATAATTTTCCTTTTTGATGAATCAGTGGGGTTCTCTAAAAGATCAACATTCTGGGAGACTTGGCTAAGAAAGTCCATTTTGGCGAATCTGAACGTCCAGAAACTTCAGGAACTCTCTATACAAAACATTTTGATTTTGTTGGTATTATAATCCACTATTTCATTAGTACAGAGTATAACTTTTAATGCTGTACACCGGATAAAGACGAAGGATTTTTCTCTCCTTTTGTACATATCAAGTTTTTCTCAAGGTGCTGTAAAAATAAATTTTGGAAGAAAATCAATGCCGAGAATACGTCTATCGGTGATATCTGTTATGTAGACTCTATATTGTAAATTTCTGGATCCGCAGACTATTAATTCCTCCAGTTTTCCACATACCTTTGCTTTTTCACCGTTATCAGTTGTTAAAGAAATTTTAGGAATCGTGCAAATAAGCCTTTCCTTTAGTTTCTGTACCAAGTCCACTTTTAAAAGAGTTACATAAGCATCTGTGTGCACCAATATAAAACATGATTTACTACAATTAGATTCTCCCTAGTAGATTCAATTTTTCTCTCTGGTAAAATCAAATAATTTCAGTTATTCAGAGGCTTTATTCAGAAAAGGAAGTATTCGCCACGCAAGACAGTTGTAAGTCAATTTTCCTGAACGGATGTCATGATTTAGCACTCTCTCTGTACGTGCTCTTGTTTATTGCACTTCTAGCTTACCTATATTTGAGATAAAAAAAAGTATTAACGTCTCAAGCTTTCATAGACTGAAAAATTATTTTACATTAAAAATTAATTTATACCATTTAGTACATCGTCAAATAAAAGCCTGATTTTAAACAGTTTTTAACCTATATTTATTTAATATTTTTTAGTCTAGAAATTGATGTCTAAAAAGCAATTACTTGAGTTTACATGTGTTTAAAATTATAACTCAATTTGACGGTGTTAAGTGCAAGGCATGGACTTCCAGCCCCCCTTCCCTTTAAGTCAGTCACTGATTGAGCATACCTTAGTACTTTATTGCCTTCAGAGTTATACGTATATGCAAAATTTCATCTCGATCGGATGATAGAAAGTGGATTAAAATTTCAGTACAAATTTTGAACTGGACTAATATATACAGATGGAGGACAAAATAATACGAACACCTGTGAAATAATGGAAAATCTTTATTAATAGGGGGTTGGACCACCCTTTGACTGAAGTACAAATTTAATGCAACGTGGGATAGCTGCATAAAGGTCACGGACAATATTTAAAGGAATATTAAGCCCTTCCTCCTGTGAAGAATGGTCTCTAATTCCGAAAGGCTGGATGGAGGTGGAAATCGGGAATGAAGTTTGAACTCCAAATATTCCATAAATGTTCAATAATATTCACGTCCGGAGACTGAGGGGGTCAGGCAAGATGTTCAACTTCATCGTCATGCTCTTCAAACCATGCTTGAATACACCAAGCAGTGTGAATAGGGGCATTGTCGACTTGAAAAAGCGGTCGCTCTTCAGGGAATACAGTCTGGACAAAAGGATGGACATGATCCCCTAGAATGCTTAGATAGTGATTGGATTTGATTCTCCCATTCAGAATAACAAGTGGTCCAAGACCGCGTCAAGATATTGCACCCCATACCATAATGGAACCACCCCATTCTTCACAGTCGGCAAGAGACATTCAGGATTAAACACTTCTTTGAGCGTTCTCCAGACATAAACGCTTCCGGTCGTCTGAAATAGGGTGAATGACGACTCCTCTGACCATATTACTTGTTGCCAATGCTGTGGGGGCCAGCCTTTGTGATCTCTACCCCATTGGCGTCGCTTGAAAGTATTAGATGATGTCACCAAGGGCTTACGAATTGCCACTCTGCCATAAATGTTCGCAGCATGAAGTTCCCTTTTGACAGTTTTTGTTGAAACGGGGTCTTTGAGATGACTGTTCATTCCGAATGTTATCTCGGATAACGATTGCTTGTGCTTTCGGGCTACTATGCCCTTCAAAAGCCATCTATCCCTATCAGCAAACTTTGACTTTCGGCCATTGTTGTGCTTTGAAGACGTCGTCTTACCCTCTTTCGTGTACGCTGTTATAACGGCTGATAACGTACTCCTTGCAAACCCCAAAAGGTTTGCTGCTTCTGTAACTGATGCTCCACTTAAACGCGCTCCAACAATCATTCCTTTTTGAAACTCTGACATTTCAACTTATCACAAATAGTTCGTTAGACGTATACAACGCAGGTGACTGCTGTTGAGAGACTGATACCTTCCTCTTCACGCTCACTAGGTGACAGACTTCTATTGCAGGTGACGCGGCTGTACTGCAGGTGTGAAATGCGTCATACCTTTTCACAGGTGTTCGTATTATTTTGTCCTCCATCTGTATATGAACATAGTAAGTTAAATAAAAGCTTGCAATAATAATAAATTACGACAAGACCAAAATAAGGCTTTGAAGCAAAATAAGTAAAAAGATATATCTAATTGATATAATGATTGATTTTATATGGATTATCAATCGTTACAAAAAAAATAATGATATTTTATAATAGAAAAATTACACTGTAGATCAATTTCCACAAAAAACCTTTTTGTTTGTTTGAAATAAGCAACTATTCTTACTTCAGATTTAACATTGAATAATTATATAATAGCATAAAATAAAAATTACTTAACAAACAATATAAAAGAAGTATTTTTAGGTTTTATAAACACTTTTATATGTTATTAGCATTTGGGTTTTACACGTGTTATTAAGCTCAGACTTATTTTTAATAAATATTGAAAGTAATGAATAGAAATGGCTCAGTGTTGTGAGTATTTGCTTTCGAAATGAAGCATCGATATCTATAAATAACATTTTTCGTTCAATAATTCATACCAGCCATAATTAATTGCAAAATTTCGTAAAGCTGTTTTAACATTTCTGATTTTGGTAGTCATACAACAGCTGGAAGGAACATTTTCTAATAGTTCACTCTTAAAAACATAGTTTTATACATTGAAAGTAAAAATCAATTTAAAATGAATGAATTGAATTTAAACGGAAGAACATTTGAAGGGAAAATATATGAAATTGAAAACTGTCATGAGCTTAGTTGAGAAATATATAATTACGTAAATAGTATACAATCTTTTCAGCAATAAATAACCCCATTTTGAGAAAAAATATGCTTATTTTGTAAAATTTTCGCTAAACTTTGTAGAAAAAAGTCATTATAAACTAACTTAATCTTTAAAACAACTTTGTCTTTTTTATGCGTCCAATTCAAATATTAAAAATTAAAATTTTCCGTGATAAAGAGTATACAAATTCAATTCCAGATGTTTATTATGAGATTCACGTTGATTAACTTTATTGTATTGTCTCTCTCTTTTTAGGTTTTTAATTTATTTTAAATGATTATCTTAAAAGTTTTGAACAAGATTTATTTCTCCTATTATTTAAAAAACATTAATTTAGAGTTTAAACTCGTATGTATTGACAAGAATTTCTTCTCTACTTCATAAACTCTGCGACGCTCAATTTTTTATGTACGTATATTGTACATTGCGCATGCAATTTAAAGGTATTTGGACCTGCGAGGAATTGTGGAATACCATATCTAAGAATCCCTGTTTTTTTGTGAATATTTTGTGTGCCTAATAGTGATATTTTAATCGTTATATAGAACTATAAAAAAAATTTTTTTTTTTCAAAATGGTGGCCCCCCCCCCCAGTTGAATATGGATATGATTTGAGAGATATATTTGCCTTTAGGTACCATTTTAAGGAAAACTATTGTACAATATAACATAGTTCCAAATTTTTTATGCTTCTATATAGGGTACTTATGCATATAGTGAACCAAAAATATTTTTTCTCTGAGTAACATTTAAGTTTTAAGAAATAATTTCTTATATAAACAAATGAAAAAAAAATTAAAATTTCCAAAATTGCTAAGTTCCATAATTTTTTCAAGGTAAATACACTGTAACATGATTTAAAAAGTTAGTTCACTATTGTATTGTTTGTATTTTATGTATTGTTTTCTGTATGAAGAGTAAAATATTTTGTAGATTTATGGAATATTATACTTGAAAATGGTATCTAAATGCAAATATATCTGAAAAATCATGGAAAGAAAACATTTTAAACCAAAAAGTACTATTATAGTTCAATAAAATGATAAAAACATCATTATTACGCATACAAAGATCCTAATCTCTACAATTTTTTTAAAACATAAGTATCACAAAGAGAGTCATAATTTCGGTATTTTATTCTTGTCCACATGTCCTGTATCTCCAAAGAGTTATTCCAGTCACCAAATGCCATTTTGATGAAACTTCAGTTAAGATTTCTTTTTTGTAATTACAGATACCAGGTTATTATGATTATTTCTTTTTCCTTGAAATTATGGTAAATATAGCTAAATATTCAAAAAGAAAAATAAATGAAATCTTAAAATATTTTTTTCATTTATTTTTTTCGGCTTTTTGAATCAGATGAACAAATTATTGTACTTTTTCAGTAAATTATATTGATAAAAATATTTTTCTCTAAATGAATAATACCTGTTGAAAATTCAGTCAACTAAAATAATTACGGATGTCTTTTAGTGTGAATATAAATCACCCAAATTAACTACTAGTACTCCAAATGAATCCAATATATTGCAAAGCATTTAATATGTAAAAGATCAAACAGTAGCTTTATCTTATCATTCCTAACATTTAAAAGAATTTTTCAAAAAATAAAATCAGTATCAAGTCAATAGATACACCAATACAATAACAGACTAATATAACACATCGGCCGATAAGTTCCGGGTCTAATAAAGAAAACAACTTTTTTCTGTCAAATTTGATTTTATTCATCAACATAGTCTTTCTCAAGAGCGATACACACAATCATTACAGCTCTTCTCAAACATTTTAATACCTTTCTTGTAGAACGATTTATCTTTGGCCTCAAAATAGGCGTTTGTTTCGGTAATCACCTCCTCATTCAAGCCAAATCATTTCCGACGAGCATTTTTTAGGTCTGCGAACAGGTAATAGTCTCTGAGGGCCAGTTCTGGAGAATAGGGTGGGTGAGGAAGCATTCTAAAAGACTAATCTGAATCAGTTTAATATACAATGATTCCAATTGTTTTCTGTTGAATCATTGGACACAAAAACTAGAGTTTATGACGCAACAAGCCTTTTGATTGGCAACATTTAAAATTGAGTAACGGGTTTGAGTCTTGATTTCACGAAAGATCTGTTGTACAGAATAACGGTCAGTCGTTGAAAATGAAGTTCGACGTGATCTGGAAAAGTCTTCTAAGGAGAATTAAGAAAATTAGAAGAGTGTAGCAACGGAGTAATCTTTACTTTATTATGGTTCAATATAATGATCAAAATTATATTTATAGCCGTGTTGCTCTAAAGTTAATTTAATATCGAACAACTTTTGCTAGAGTGATACTCGCAAGCTATTTCCTTGGAAGAAAGTTTTACTATTTACTTTACACTACGAAAATACGAACACTTCATCGCACGAATGGGTCTAAAAATACCTGTTTTTTGAAGGCGAATAATGTTGATAGGGCAAACTAGTGTTACTACTAAGCGCTTTAATCTGTTAAACAGTTCCACAACATCATTTGATCCTAATTCACAGGATAATTTTGATTGTCGCCGCATCGAGATGTCGCTGGATTCCTTATTATAAATCGGAAACAAGCAACAATCAAAAGCAGGTATTACTTCCAGAGAAACTTCTTCAAAGAATGCGAAGACGGTCTCATAGGCCAGAAATGTTATGAGGCCGATTTTTTTGTGATATGAAGGAAGTTATACTCATGAAGAAAAAGGATTACTGGAGAATACTGCAGCTTGTTAATCCACTTCTCATTTCTAATACGGGTGCTTTCTGAGCCTCTCGTTTAAATCCCTCTGTACGTATTTGAGTGTTGTTATCGGTAGAGACACGTTGTGCAGAATGACTGAATAGTCCTGATGGGGATGAATGAGGATAATAGTGGGTGCCAGATAAGTGTCGAGAAAATTACCTGATCGTGGCTCAAAATAACGAGATGTTTTGGTTTTGGGTAATTGACTTTATGTAGAAGAAATAAGTAGCCGAAAAACATTCGATAAAAAAATTCCATAAGCAAACAACATTAAAAAGACAAATAAGAAGTTTTATTATCTTTAGTTAAATTTCGTTATGATTGTTTGCTAGTTATTAACAGATAGCTATTGGTACTTTGAAAAAGAGAAGAATTACAAGAAAGTACTTTGAACCTATAGAATACCAGTTTGCATCATAAGATTACTAATTCTTCAACGTAAATTCGAGGTCAGGCAATTAGTCGAACCATATAATTAAAATACTACTTAAAGTAGGTATTTTACATTCAATAAAAAGAAAATTTTCTCTTTTAGCTGAATTAAATGGAGCTTTTTGTTTCATGTTTATAGATACATAACCTAATAGCTTTTATGTAACAATTGTTCATAAATACGACATTCTTGTGAGCGAGAAAGTAATGTAAATGTTTCAAAACAGAACAAAGGTTACTTCGAATAATCTTAGCTCATATTTTCATTATCGTATGTTTATACAGTTATTTTATACAGAGCTCAAGAAAATTAAAAAAAAATATTTCTCTGGTTTAAAATTTCCTTCCAACTAATAAGAATTTTCTCAAAGTGCCCTAAAATTACACAAAAAGAAAACTGTCCTCTAAGATATTTCGCATAAATGTATTTTAATTACCAAAAGTGCTTAACGCGCAGTTTAGTATGTCTAATTAAAAAGTTTGAGAATAACTAAAAACAACAAAATACATCTTGTTGAAAATGAAGCAGTCCTGTACAACGATTTTAAAATCAAGCATATATTCCTGGACCAAAAGATAAAACTTAAAAAAAATTATGTTCATCATATGTAAAATTATTTTAACATCCTAATTAAGCAAAAGAGGGACTTTAAGTTCTCCATAACTAGTTTAAAAATATCATAAAATATTAGTTTATTCAATTTCATCGAAATAACTTCCAGCTTCTGTAATTTCGTGTATTTTGCATATTTCCCCTAATTATACAACGCACATTATTAATAACACTTGCATCAATACATTACGTACTGCAATATTTTCTAATTTAAAATTGTCATGATTTTTTGCTTTTTTTTATTGCTTCAAGCTATTTTTAAAGTTTGCATAATTTTTAAGGGGATATACGATTGTTCATATATTCGAGATAAATTATTTTTTAAATTTCACCATCGTTTAAAGTATAAGTCGAGATATTTTGATCTCTCATTCAATAAATATATTGCTCACATAACCGAGATAAATTGTTTCTTTCCACGGTATTATTTATATATTTAAATGACGATAATTATACCCCACCACTAGGTAACTATAATTGTACCGCTATTTTTGAGCTTCTGAGCAAGTGTTACAACAAGTTTTGACAGAACGGCACCAGTGTTGCAAAATGTCTGTCGAGGCGTTGTAGATCAACGTTGTCAATGCTATCAATTTCTCCTTGAAATTATGTTACAATTTCATTTCTTAAAAATAAAAATACAATTTCGTTGCTACAAATTTGAACTCAAACAAAAATGTTATTATTTATTTTCAGTTAATATTTAATGTATTTTGCAAATGTTTGTTTTATATTTGTTTTTTTAATTTATTTTTGTTCATTATATTTTATTTTTGGAACTCAAGCTGATCACTTTAAATTATGAAATAGGTCACTCGGAGACTCGAGGCTTATAGGTTGCCAAGACCTGGAATAGCGAATATTTTGTTGCGAATATCATACAGCATTTCTTTAAGTAGTACATATATTCATTTCGTTTCAAGTTGAAAACATCTGAAATAAGTTATATGTGGAAGCGTAGACAATACTGAGACTGAATGTAAGATTCTACAAACTAAAGTCAGGAGATCTTGGGGCTGAAATATTTGTGAACTTCTTAAAAGTTTTACTTATTGCGCTTTTGATACTTTTTACTTATTGCGCCTATGAATTTCGACGAAAAGAATATGCGCATATTGAAAAACAGATACATTATATATTCAAATAATACAAGCAAAAACGTAGACAGATACACAGTTCTCTTTTTAGTATTTTCTAATTTCGCGCGAATGAAACATCTCCGAGCGAATAGAGAGATACAGTGTCATCGAACAATGCCGAATTTTTATTTCCTACATCAGTGTGGAAGTTTTTTTTTTTTCAATAATAAAAGAAATCGACAGTAAAAGGAAGCAATTGTACTTTTGAATTTTGATGGCATTTCAAATTCAGTTTTACTGTGTTAAATATATGCATCCAATTGAATTACAGTCAGATGCCGTTAATTCGCGGTAGTCGGAATCTATGGATATTATACCTCGAGTTGAAGGGTCGCCGGATACTTAAACATCAAAATTTTAGATTTACGAAAACAAATATATATGTTAGAGCCCCATCTTTTTTTCGAATATTTTGGGGCTAAGGGTTTAGCGATACTACTAGAGCTTCCAGGACTATCAAGAAAAAACTAAATCTTGTTCAATTCTTTTGTTTTATTTTCAGTAGGTGAATATAATTAAATTTGCCCTTTCAAAAAGTTATAAAAAGAACCACTGGTCAGAATGATCTGATATTTCAATTGAGTTATATCTGATGCAATGGAAATTTGTTTTGCGAAGAAAAAAATGGTTCAAATGTGGAACGGTATATGTCGCTGTACTAATCACAAGAAGCTTAAAACGATTGCTGTAAAACATATGCGAATTTTAAGATGCTAATTAGAAGACGTGGAATGCGTACCACACATTACACGTGTGATAAAAAAGGTGGACAATATACAGATTCTATTATTCTGCATCTGAGAAAGTAGTAATGACTATATCATTGAAAGATCGGACTCTGCTAGTGAAGCTCTCTTATAAGAATGGTGATTACGTGGTAATTTCATTGAACAAATTCCGGACATTAAAAAAGTTTAAAAAGTAACTCTAGTCCGATGACTGCATTCAGTCAGAAGAAAATTATTGATAAAAATTCGAAGAGACGGGTTCATTTGACGTGAAATGTAACACAGAGAGAAAATCAACTACTTTGACAGGTCGTGGCTACAAAATTAGAAGAAGCGTCAAGCAGTGCTTTGCGAATGGGCAGTGCACAGAGAATAGCTCGAACTTTAAGACATGGCTATCGGCATGATGCGTCAAATTTCACGAAATATCTTGCAATGTTATTCATTCAAAATTACACATATTCAGGAGTTGGTTCCTGCTGACTTGCCAAAACTAGAAGCTTTATCCCTACAATTTCTTGCTCGAATTGGAGTGGACAATGCATGGTTATGGAACATTTTGTGGACAGACGAAGCCCATTTACCTCTCCAAGGTTTTGTCAAAACTCAAAATTGCAGAATATAGGTGAGAAAGAATCCGTCCTCAATGCAACCATTGCCTTTACTTTTCAAAAGGTCAGCATGTGATACGGGTTTACGGCAACCTTCATCGTTGGATCTTTCTTTTTCGAGCAGATTGATCCTTAGGTTTCTTTCACCTGTACGGTCAATGGGACACGTTATGAATATCTTTTGTGCAACCAGCTAATTCCAGGACTGCAACTGCATAGAATATGTGTATCACACAATTTTTTATGAAAATTGGCACTCCTCCGCACTTTTAAAATCTAGTGAATCAGCTACTCAGCATGCATTTTGGAGATGACAGAATAATCAGTCGCCATTTCAGAACAGCCTTGCCACCCTATCACCTGATCTGAACCCATTCGACTTTTTATTGTAGGGCTATCTAAAATGTGATGTTGCACGGGGCACCAATTGCGAATTCTGTTGAACTGAAAACACGCATTACAGAAAAAATTCCTATCACATATAATACAGTACGATCTGTTGAGAAACATGATGTTTTGCTCTTTCAGCTTATGGCAGAAAACGGTGGGCAGCATATTGACTAAGCAAGTGGTAGCAGCTTATTCACGATTTCATTTTCTTGATGGTTTCATCACTTTTGTTATTTCTAACATTTTTGGCCTAAAGATAATTAAAAAATCTATTTTTTCCTATCCTCTGTGGAACCACCTGATCATGGTAGATGGGTTTTGACAAAGAGTGCCATAACAATATATATCGTCTTTTAATTAACCTCTTATGACTAATACAGCACTCTCTAGTTGTCCACTTTGAAACTAATTTTTCTTTCACAAAACAAATTGCAATTGCTTCTCGTGTAAGCAGTTGAAATATCATATCATTTTGAACAGTGGTTCTTTTTTTTTTTTTTAAAAAAAAAAAAAAACGTTTTGAAAATACAATTTAAATTGTAATCAACCAGTATAACTTCAAAACTGAGCATTTTTTTTTTACACTTAACATTACTTTTGTAAAATTTGAGAACGTGAAAATATGAGAACTAAAATAATTATGCACGAATATTATATATCATGTTTTTACTTTATGTCATTGGCAAGTCATATTGGTTTGAGAAATTATGTTTTTTCGCTTACACGGATAATTGTTAAGAGTCCTGAGACTCTGTAAATTAACAGCGGGTTAAGTATGAATAGAAAAAGAGCGATAATATAAATTCTAAAATGGGTTTGAATTTTCCGCATCCCGCTTACATTCTTTCGACCTTATTTTTTTAACTATAACGGAATTTACTGATACAGAAAAAAACCTATTAGGACCCTTATTATTACTAAAGGTAATCAAAGTTCCCTAGAATGGACCATTTGTACAAGCAAATCAATATTTATTATTTCCTAAATATACTGGAACCAAGAGTTTATGCACCAATATACGAATCAATAACCGTTTCATTTTGCAACTGGTAGCCAACTAAAAACAAACATTTCTCACACATTCGAAGCGCCACCTTCTGGCCTTACAACATAAATTTCTGGCATAATACAAAAGAAAAGACAGTGGATTTAACAACTCTTAAAATTTGGTAATATAACTATTCGAATTAACCGGACCACGAGATCTTGAAATTAATCCCTTACAAATAAATAAATAAATAAATAAATAAACAAACAAACAAACAAAAAATAAAAAATAAAAAATAAAAAAAATAAAAATAAAAAAATAAAATAAAAATAAAGTAAAAAATATATAAAAAAACCTCCACCCATACTGGAACATTTTACTTTCCAATAAATAGCGATTCGTATTTAATCCAGAAATTCAAATTCAAAAAAGACGAATAAAAAATATTAAAATGATCGGCCCTCTCTAAATCCCAAACTTTCACTTCCAAATGATGCGTCTAAAAAAGACAATCTTTTACTTATCTCCACACGGTCCCGGTCGGACTTTTATCTTCTTACTTTGGCGACAAAAGTCACGTCTACACTTTACAATCAGGAGACTTAGTCTCTACCTCTCTCAGACATTCAGAACTTGAACTTTCTCTGCTCTTTTTGTTTTCAATGTATCCTACACTCGTAACTTCGCTGTCTCTTCACTTGGACATCGCTAACGATCCGTTTTACTACCTTTGCCCCAGTTAAAAACTTTTTACCTTAAGTATTTAGGACTCTAAAGTTACCCTTACTAGAATTGAATTTTGTTATTTTCTTTTCAGCTTTTGTTTCTTTACTACGTTTATTCCAACCTTATTGACGAGACTTTTATCACTCTCTTCGCTCTTTTCGTCCATTTTTGGATGATTTTCAGGATTTCTCCTAGATTTCTTTTGGTGGTTTATTTCTTTTACTTCTGGATTCGTAAAATATTCTTACTCTAACACTGCGCTCCTTTTTTACTCGTTTTTAGGATATAATTTCTTTCCTTACCATGTTTTTAATTTCTCTCAACCGGAGTTCAGTTATTGTATTGCAAATTGGAACTCCATGACATATTTATCCAACGGTGTATAAAATAGAAAGAAAGGGAAATATATTAAGTAATTCTCTTAATAGGAAGTCGTGACATAATTTATATAAGGATTAAGCTGAATCTTGTCATAAGGGTGACATAATAAAACCTTGAGTTAAGCGGATTCATGAGTTATTGGAATCTCACTGTAATTCCACTTTATTTCAGTTTTTAAATATTTCATCAGTTGGTAAAATGTCATACTTTTAATGTCTTTAGAGTAAGTCCGTATTATTTATTCCTATTCATAAGTATTGAAGGAAAACGTATTCAGTGAAGCATAGAAGTGATCACAATGGACTGCAATCTCACAATTTATCATATGTAATAAATATATCTCGCCAAGAAAGCAAGTGTATACGATTATAATAGAGGATTTGAAAATAGAACGATTGCCAGCTTGGGAAAAGAATAATTACACATGTCTTGCACTAATTTTGCAACTTCATCTCTGGCTCAGCGTTCTATTATCACAATGGTTTTTTTTACCGTAATGATGCTTCTATCGTGATGGCGGTAGCATTGTGGTCATGGTTGCGAATTCATATCCGGTGTGGTTTCCAACGAGTCGTGGGTTCAAGCCTGATGCTACAAACTAATCGCTATGTAGCGGGGATGATGCATGTAAAATCTGTAGAGGTCCTAAATCCTCCCGTTGTTGTGGTGTGAAAGTTTGGAGAGAGAGGGGCCAATTCAGGCCCAGGTTTAAAATTTCGAGTTCCGTTGCCAATAGCCCCCGCATTGCTTGAAAGTGCAACGTTGAAAAACAATCAATCAAAATCCAATTCTTGCTTTCGAAGCTATGATGTGAACACAGAGTACAAAATCGTCCATGTCTTTATTGATGCTTTTTGCAAGTTTTTTTTTAAATAGACAATTAGGATTATTCATCAACTGAAATCAAGGAATTAACACAGTCTCAACAACTATGATTATTCTAATAAGAATTTATATTGTTCATTTTTATAGTATAAGTAATTTAAGTTCACGAGTTTTCATATTATAAGATTTTTTTAGTGTGCATAAGCTTTGAAAAATAGTGCATGGTAACAAAAAAAGAAATCTAAAAAAAAAAAAAAAAATTATTTTTCAATATGCCCTTTCTTTCTATATACGTAAAAATTACACTCGACTTACACTTTGCATTTCCAGCATGTTTTCTTGGCATGGAATTTAAAGAAATAAAAATCTTCGGACCTTGTGTAAAATCCCGTCGAGATGAAAGTTTTTGCAATTTTCTTTCGACTACTAATGCTGGCGCAATTCCAAGAAAAATTCTTCTTTTCAAGATAGCATAAAGAGTTCCTCTTCATTGTTGATTCGACACTACATTAGGGGCGCCGCGCGGGGGCTTCAACTTCCTTACTGTACAAATTTATTTAGATCTTCAGATGATATCATCATTATTATATTATTTGCGCATAGTTAGAATTATGAATTTCATTTTGTATAGTTATTTTTATCATTTTTCATTATATATATATATATATATATATATATATATATTGACGAGTAAACAGGGCTTTAAAATTCAGAACAAAAATTCTTGACTAATTGATCTCTATTTATAAAATAATTTATTAGAGTATCTGTAAACAAAATGTTAGGTTCACTCTTATTTTGACATTTATATTTTCTAAGTTATTTTATTCATTTCTATAAACTATTTATATCTAGTTTATTTCTCAGTCTTTTGAAAATATTCATGGAACTGAAGATAATCCTATTTTCAGAATAAGCTCGTAGCGGCACTTATGGACGCAGACTAACATGTTACACCTGTCGACAAAAATGATTTATAACCAAGTCGAAGAAAGTGATAATCGGTTCTAGTGGAGGCTGTAGACTATGAAGAATTTTGAAAATGCTTTTCATTTTACCTTTTTTATTATTTTTCGAGTTGGAGTACCCGTTTTTAGCATGGGTGAATTTTTAAGATAAAATTCAACAATGCAGTATACAAACGTAAAATAGTTTCGAATTGTGATTGCATATACGGAAAAGTCATAATTCTGCTACAAAATATATATAAAAAAATGTATAAATATAACTATCTTCAAAAGTTCCTCGAAAAATAAAATTTTGGCAGTAAAGCTAGCTAAGATGTCGTGTGTGACGCAATGAATTCAAGAATCTTGCTAAGTGAAGAAGTGATAGAAAAACAATTGCATAAAATCCACACACTGATGAATATATTTTCCGCGTTCTGTTTTTAAAAAATTGTTCATTCCCCATCCCGTAAGAATGTTATATTGTTTGGATCGATAAAGTATTGGTTGGAATAATTTTAAATTAAAAATTCGGAATATTTTCAGCACTATTTTCGAAAATTCGCCAAAAATCAGCAAATTAATTTACACAACCGTAAAGAAAATAAAAACTCGGATGTCTCAGTTACTGCAAGAATTGTAATCTTACAACGTTTCATTTGAGAAATAGAACGTAAAAATAAATAAAAATTGGTTCAAAATTTAATATTAAAAACATTTTCATTCGTTCGAAAGAAAATTTCTCTTCGAGGTGAATATCACCCCCCCCCCCATAATTTCTGCGTACCATATTTCATGCAATTTAGTTTTTTCGTCTTTATGCTACACTCTTATAATCTTTTTCTTTTTTAAAAAAATATAGATAATGCAAGATAACTTCAACAAATATAGTTTTTCCAATTCTTTTTAACAAAACAAATAATTTATTTTGAAAATTTGCAATGCTTTAATGTTTTTTTACTAGAATATTAACTTGAATTTCACACAAAAAAGAGATGGATGCTGTGAATTGTACTAATTTCTATGGAAAAATTGCAATAGCCGAAGTATTGAATTTTTATTCTGACTTGTGTGTGTCAAAGAATATAGGATTCAGATTAGAAATAATATCGAGCTTACGGAAAAATCGAGGGTTTAAAAATTCATGTTTTGAAAGTAATTCGAAAATCAGCGAAGAGAAGTTGAACACCTTCCCGGAACAAACAAACAAACAAAAAAAAAAAAACAGTGACTTCGTATCTGTCCCCCTCCAGCGATGTTTTGTGGATTCATTACGGGATTTCCGGATCTAACATGAAAAGCTTGGAAAATTGCATGTCAGGGCTGCTAAAATTATACTATGAGCTGTTTCCCACACAAGCAATAAAAAGATTGTGAAATAATGTGGTCTGGAAATTATTAACAGGAGATGAATGTATAACACGACAAAATTCATAAATCAGGCTAAAAGTTGTACGTATGAACACATACCCTAAACGGTCGTAATTCATTATCTTTCTGCCAATTGATTCAATGTATTCATCTAGCAAGAGGTCTTTTTTTAAGGATGTGAAGGAAATTTCCAAGTCCTAGTTGGTGAGTGAAAGTCTTCTGCGTAAAATAATAATATTCTTATGCTTATTGAAACATACCTGTGCACCCGATAACGAAGAGGAGCATTATTTGGTTGAAAATGTGTTTTGTAGGCATTACATTCTGAGGAATAAGTAAAGATGAGTTGCTAGCGTTTCAGCTAAGTTCCAGAAGTCGTAACAAACCTCTCTCTCCTTCGCTACTTAGATACAATGAAACTCGATAACTGCTCAATCAATAAATTAGACAGTGAAGAATAATTAATTGAATTTTATTTATTACTTCGAAATCAATTATTGATCCAATAAATCAATTATTATTATGAATGTGAAGCACAAACTAATCCTTCATTTACTTATCGTTTAACAGAAAAATTGAATCTGAGTAAAGAACAATACTTATAATCTGGTTGCAGTTTAAATCTTAGCTATCCGACAATTACTTGACTTCCTGGCACCAGACTTTCAAGCTTCTCTTAGTATTCAGACAGACAGACTGGCAGGCTCAGGAATCCCACCCGGATAGCATTCAGCGTAACTTTCAAGCATGTCTCTTTCCAGTTTCTTGGTTAATTTTGCCTTTTGCTGGTTAATTCTCTAGACAGCGATTTTTGAAAACTTGCTGATAAATGTTTTTACCCAATTTTGTTTTAAATTGAATTTCTTCTTTTTTTTTTATCCTTATGATTCAAAAGTAGACTCGCTAACTCTTCTTCCATTTTTTCGTTGAAACTGATTTCGCTACACACTTTTTGTATGAGAGCATAATCTAAACCTATCACCAAGTGAGTATATTCCTTATCACTATCCAAGAATTATGTCGAAGAAGTATGTCGTCAGGATTTAGCCTCTGAAGCAACTGCACGATAACCTGCAGCAGATGTAATTGGATCTTCATTTTGATAATCAGGATTTACTTCCTCTGTTCTTTCTTTGTATCTTTGAGTCACGTTCTCATTAGCAGCCTCGGTCGACAACATTTCCACCAAAGCCTCTGTACTTATAGAAATGATTTTCCGTTTCCTCTTCGCCGGTACAGAGGAGATCTTCGTCAGAGAGTGATTCGTGACCATACACCTACAGTATTTTCTTTTATTGCTTCATAAGCAGTGGTGCTCAGGAGTAAGTCACTTGCTAATTTTTTCGATACTGCACCCGGCACTAGTACATACCCTGTGTTCCGTTGTCAATATTCATTTCAAATATTCGTAAAGGAGCCACTCCCATCTCTCCAAACGCCAAGACAATTTCAATGTGTCCATCTTCCTCATATTGTCCTCCACAGGTGAATTCTTCGCGTATTATCGAAATCCGAGATCCAAAATCTATAATTCCTCTAATATGATGGCCAATATCCCCCCCCCCCATATAGACAAAAGTTCCACTACATTAGTTGCAGCTTCTCAGGGAACACTTATTTTAGTTGTTAGGACAGTTTACAGTTTTAGTTAGGAACACTTATTTTAGTTGTTAGTTGTTTGAAGTGTTCACTTCAAATCCGTCAATCCACTCTTGAAAGTAATTAGTTATTTCAAAAACGATATCTCTCCATGTTTTCTCAGGGCTCTTCTGGTTCTGAACAAATTTCTTTCTAAATTTCTCTAAACATAATTTTAACCTTCTCAATAGTATACCCTTAATATACGTGTAGGTGTCGAAATTCTCTTCCGATTCCCGAGCAATGGAATTGTACCGAAAAAAAGGTAGTACCATGTGTAATCCGGAAAAACAGTCATTAGCGTCAACATCAATTCTCTTCGATTGTCTTTCGAACAAATATAAATAAAGTGATATATCATTGTTCTTTGGATCGAACCTCAGCATCATCTTATCCAACTCATAACATGGAGGCCACATTTTTCAGGTTTCTCGTCTACAGAACTATCCAAATATGCTTTTCACAGTTGTTCTTTTTTCAGTTTTTTTTAACTCAGATTCCATTTCCCATTCATTCTGTTTTTCCTTAATTTGTCTTTCTTCCAGTTTTCTCTCTTATAATCTGACACCTTCTATCAGTTCCAGTAAGGTCTTGGCATCTTCCTCTTTGCAATGCTTGTTATTCTGTATTAAGTTGACCAAATTAATTATTATGAGATTAGGGCTTGGATCATCTCCTAATTCCAAAGCCAGACACTATAGGTCTACCTTTCGGTTTCTCATAAAAAATGTCATGTCTATTACTATTCTCAATAGAGAAAACGAAAAAGAAGTTTGTCTCAAATATAACAAGACTAACTTCTAAATCCAGAATAGAAAAACCTTAATTATATTCCTGTTAATTTGCGACAAAAGTTCCACAAAGTAACATATAAATTGAATACATTCAACAATTAAACGAATAAATAATACTATGAGGAATACAGATTGGCAAACGATTTAATTTCTTAACAGAACAAATCGTGTTATCTGAGCAAATAATACTATGAAGAATATACAACAGCAGACGATTTTATTTTTTATTACTACTCCGATATTGTGCAATAACGAATTCATTATTATAATTTTTACTACTATTTATTTTAAGTAGCATTACATGTAATACATTTTATGGAATAAAATTCATAGAATATTATTTATTTTATAGAGTATTCCAAAACAATTAAAAAAATAACTTTGTTTCCTAGCATAATTTTACAATAGGAATTCAAAGTGTAAGAGTAATTAAAAATATAATCACAAATTCACTTACAGGAAGTAAACTTTTCCCTTTTTAGTTTAAGATACAAATTCAAACATTAAATTAAAAAGCTAACTAAACCTCACCAGTATACATTCTCAGTTAAATAACCTCATGGCACTGGGGTAAGGAATAAAATCCTTAATTTAGACTTAATATGATAAATTTGTACAGGTATACAATGGAAACTGTTTAATTATCACGCACACAAAAAGAAATTATAAGAAAATACTTGAGAATGCATTTAAAGTAATAAATGAGCACTTACCTCTACAATATTGAGCCAATTTGGCACCAATTCGATCCTGCCGACTACACCTGTAAAAATGCGTCCGTTCAATTGACAGGAAGTTCTGGATTCAAAGATGGCCACTATCCAAAAATAATACAACTTATTTTAAATAAATATCTCACACGTTAAAAATAAATAAGATATCGATAATGTAAAGGAGCTGTGAAAGCCAAATACACATTCCAACTGCGGAAACTCGAATCGAAATAAAAACAAATTCGTCTCCAGTTGGCCAGAACCTACGTCGCCAGCTCAATTTACTTTTTCCCTGTTCGATTTTCTCAACTCGCTTTTCTCACAAACGGTTTCAGCTCTTCTGTTGTAGTTTTATTAGGCGGTCGCCTCGGCAGCACAATAGTTAGCGAGCTTCATATATTTCCTTGGATCCTTACTTGTGGGATAATTTAGGACGGTATGCTGGACAGCCTGCGAGATTAGCCGAATTAAAGGGGCGTTTACAGCAATTTTGGAACGGGATTTCACATGACATCATACGAGACTTGTAAGTCTCAAAGTCGATCATATCACATCATGCATTCATGCTAGAGGTGGCCCAACAGGGTACTAAAACTTCCATTCGTTTGTAATTTTTCCTACAATAAATGATAATTTTTCTTTGATTTTGCAATCACTTACTTACATCAACGTTGTACTTACGTATGTCAAATTTTGCTTTATTCTGACAACTCTTTCTTGATGCGCAAATTTCTATGGCAATGAGTATATAATATAAAATAGGACGTATACTTTTTTAATTGTAAAAATAACTCAGATTTTAAATTAATCAATTAATTCAAAAATCAAATTAATTTCATTCTTTTTTCTATTTTTCTCTTTTGGTAGTTGAAAGCCTTTAAAATTTTTTTGCTAAAATATTCTTTCTGTCTGTTACATTGCCATTTTACACTCCCGATTTAGAAGGCAGAAAACTATTAATTTTTTTGGAGTTGAATTTTATTTGTTGTTTAAGACAATGGTCTCATTCAAGTTTTTTAATCTGATTGTTTAATTATTGTATTACACATTTATTTGGTTTCTTATATTGTAATTTTGTCTTTCGTTTTGTTTGGTTTTATTGACGTCGCACTAGAAGCAACACGAAGGGTAATAGCGACGGATCTCGTAATTATGAGCCTCGGTTTAGTGACGAGGACAACACATGAGATGGCACCCCCTCCTAACTTCCACACCATGTCAACTTTGGTCTTAGCAGCTTTTCTTTTTCAACTCTTTTTGGTATTCTATTTTTTGTATTAA
>BMAW01003158.1:72435-83065 GCA_019974015.1 Nephila pilipes
ATGTAATAACTCTTATATATATATATATATATATGTATATATATTTTCTTTCTTTCATATGTGGATTTTCCATCAATTATTATTATGCAATTAATTTTATTTTTTCAATCTACTGTAAAACCAGTTTCCTCCGATACTCAATAGATGTCGCCACAGATCAGAGTCATGTGATAAGCTCGTACAGCGCCACCCATATCCGAGAACAAACTGAGTGAAGCTCGTTTCGCTCTCTTCTCTCTTTAGCCGCCACTTTCTCCGCTTCTTTACTCCTTCGCTACCGCGTCGGAAGTAAACTGCAAACGCCCGAGCGCGTTTCCATCGCCAATAACGCCAATATGGGTTAAAATGGGGCAGTCCTTTATCTGACAGACTGGTTAACTTACTAACCACTTGTTGTGTAAATACTTGTCATTCTTCATCATCTCTCTAATAAACGGAGTAGAAACTACTGCAAGCTTCATCCTTGAATATTTATCAGCAACGTTACTTCTGGATCCGAAATTACACCCCTAGACAACCAGCCTATGCGTAAGAGCATACTAGCGTAGATTCGGGATGAACAATCTCCGCCCCATTCTACAAAATTTATGGTCCTTCGGCAGGATTTCTTCAAAATTTATGGGATTTCGTCCGGGATTACTTCAAAATTATAGCGGCTCCGGCGATAGTTCATGCAAAATGTATGAGTGATCGGACCGAGATTGTCCAAAATTAATGGGAAAGTACATGAAGAAAAAGAAAATTGATGCTCGCCCTGGAACAAACAAAAATAGCCAGTGTCCGACGTCAACAAGAATAGCCAGTGTCCAGCGGCGACGTATTTTCAGCAAAGTATGGCCTCATCCATTTCCACGATTAGTTTACGACGACAGAGTGTGTGTAGAATACAGCTTTCTATCAAATGCTTCTTCGCATCAAGTTATTTATTTTGTGCTATTGATAAATCTAAAAAATGTGTGTTTCGTTTAAGCTCTTTGTAAATCGATTGCTGTAAAACTTTGTTTAAAAAAAATATATATATAAAATCCAGCTTATATTAATGTGCAAGTTTCATCGCAAGATTCAGGTACTGTAAAACTTATTTATTTCGGACGAAACTCATCTAATTCTAATGAAGTGCCGTCATGCAATGTTTTTTTTTTTTAATATAAGAAGAAATATCTGAAAATGGAGTCAACGTATAATTTTTCCAAAGTGCATTTTATACATATATATTTTTCAAATTGTCATCGCAAGTTCAAAATCTAAGTGTCTTTTTTTATTATTATTGTGTGTGTGAGATTGATAAGCCATGATATCAAATCAGTCAGCGTTCTCACGCCAGAAACGAATAAATGCATAAGTAATTAGATTTCAGGTCACAGTTAACGTAAGCAATAACCTTTCCCAAAAAGACAGCTGTGTATAATTTTTTGCCCTTTCCATGAGATATATTCGCTGTAGATCAAAACAAATTTCTGTATTTCCATTTCATATATATATATATATATATATATATATATATATATATATATATATATCGATCATGATCTCTAGGTTACGGCAGCCACACAATATTTTGTTTGAAAGTAAGAATTATAACTTTTTTTAGTTACAAAATGTTTTTTAGGTGTGTGTTAAGGAGTATAGATTATTTTTATGTTTATTTACTTTAGTTATAATGTATATTTTATTGTATTTTTCTGTTTGAATTTCTGTACGTTTCTTGAATTTTGATTATTCTTGGCTTATACTAGTAGGGACAGTTGAGTTGGGTGTGGAAGAATATATGTACTCCCCTAAATCTATTTTTAGAGGTTATAACTGAAAATCACACACACACACACACACACACACAATTAAATTTTTATCTAATACTAAAAAAAATGATGGGAAAAATCACTGTAATAGTTACCATAATATTAGTTATCCTTATAGACCTAATGTTATGCTCTATAATAGAAATATTTTACTAGTTATTAAATAAAATGATAACAGGGAACATTTAAAAAGTAATTAATGTTATAAAGTATGAAATATTAAAAGCCACATAAAAACTTGAGGATCTATAAATAAAAGAAAATGCCTTGATTAAAATGATATTAAAAATAAGATTGGTGAATTAAATAGTAATTTTGAAAATAACTACAATATTTAAAATATTAGATACTAAGTTTTGGTATTAAGAAATAAGTATTGTAAGATATATCCTATCTCATTGTAAGATATATCCTATCTCCAGATAGTAAAACAAAAATTTGATTTCTGTATATTATACAGGATATTTCTAAAAACCTAATCAATAAATATAATATCAAATTCTATAATAACGAAAGTTTTAAAACTGAATATTGTGACTCAGTTTTATGAATAATTTTTTTTAATAATATTGATTTTAATAACATTTCTGATAAAGATATAAAACTTTGCTTATTAAAAATATTCAAAATAAAAAACTTAAATATAGCGATAAGTTGATTTATTTGTAATTATATTAATATTAAAGCTATGTGGAATAATATTAAATGTAATTGCGTAAGATTTTATTGATAAAAAATAACAACAGATTACAGGTGAATTAAACATTGTCAAAGATAGCTTTTTGTGAAATATCATTTATAAAGGTACAGATTATAGGAATTTGAATTCCAATAGCAACCAATTTATTCAATAGTAAATGTTTTAATGAAATGTTAAAATAATCGAAAAACCACGTGAGATTTATTTTATTGTACAATTTGAAATATACTTCTTGAGTTTTGTGACCTACTTCCTAAATTTTAATAACAAGAAGACTTTTGAGTAAAGAATTATTTTAAGAAAATATATACGATTAAAAAGGACCAATTATTTCGTAATACAATACAAAATAAATTTTTGAATTGTTGTGGCTTTCTCGAGAAATTTGAATGGCAAGGTGCTTTTTGAGTAAAAAAATTATTCAGAAAAATTTTTATGCAAACAACATTAAAAAGTATAAAATATTTTGATTGAAAAGTTGTTTGATTTAAATAATTTTTGATGTTAAAAATATGTAACTACTTGAAGAATTTATTTCAATCAATTTATTTTCTTAAAACAGGTTTCTTAGCTAATAGCATTTATTTTTCAGATAAAAACTTTTCGTTTTTAATTTTATTCTTATGTATCCTCTTTAGTTTAGTTTTTATGCATCCCCTTAAGATGTGCAAATTAATAATTTATTTACAATGCCTTAAAATAATTTTTTAAAATGAATAGCTAGTGTATGCTCATAAATTTTATATGATATGCTAAATTAAATTCATGTTGGAACTAAATAAAGAGGCGAATTCATTCTAAGTTACTACTTTTCTTTTATTTCCGACTTTAATTTGGTTAAATCCAGAATTTTCACATAATTATTCATTTTTTAAGAAAATGAATTTAGACATATCGTCAACTTATCGTATCGATAGAGTTTCTTGAATTATGTTCTCATGGTTTAGTTAATACTTTTTAAATACTTCTATTTTAAAGAGATCAAGCTACTTTCTATTGAATTCAAATATTTGGATGTAATATGCGATAGGTACATTCCTTCGAAAATTCCTAAAAATCTCCGTTTCCTTCAGTAGTATAATTAGGAAATGTTCACTTTAAAAAAGAAAAATAAATCATTGTGACGTCTTTCTTATATTTGTCTCGTCTGACATCTTAAAGGTTACTCTAATCACAAGATTTAAATTTAAACTGAATTTCAAGCCACAGATAAAGTATAATTAAAGTAGTCTATTATCTTCCAAAATATAGCTTTATTGATCCTCAAATAGCAGAGGCACGCTCTCAAATAGTTTAATGTCTCTATCCTTGAGAATTAGCAACTTCTATAATCTATCAAATAATACTCTTACTGGAATACGATGCGAGTACCTGCTTCTATCACTCCTAGAACGTTGAGTACTAATCTCATATAGTCCATTATACATGTTAGAAGACTTCCGCGCAAATCCCAGTAACACCTTTCTTATAACCATAACATTATTATTATCATCTCGTATCCTTCCGCCCCTCTTCCCCCACTACACTTCAATTTATATATGAATTTTACTTTGCATAATGTGTTCTGTCTAAAAGGTTTTCATTAGAAAGATTGGGAGATATTCAATATTTTTCAACAGTTTATTAATGACTTGGACGAACACGCACAAAAAGACAAATAATTCAAATCAGAAGGTGGGATGAATTATTGTAATAGATAGCAGTTCGAATTCAACGCATTCGCAGCCTCGTCATGTTCTTAAGTTCTGTTTTCTTTCTCTGAATTCGATTGACGTTGCCAATTGCAGTTTAATAAACTGTACAAAAATAATTGAGCGCAAGCGACATTCTCCCACCTTTTGATTTTTAAAGAAAAATCAAAATAACTTTACAATTATCATATATCTCAAAATACTACAAATCTAACATTAAATCAAACTAATCGGTTATTTATAATTCAAAAATACTAAAGAAACAAATTAAATTTAATGTTGAGTTTAGAAAACACAAATACTTTCAATGAGTTTAATTAAGTGAAGAAAGTTCAAGAGGATACAGTTTTTTGACTGGTCGGGTAAATTCTCCAGCTTTCGTTTTCACTTTCACTACACGTACCTGGTTGTCTTTTAATTTAGATCGGGATATATATCTATAACACAACCAATTAGCCAATCGGATCTCTTTAAATTATCTTGCCCTATAAGAAGAATGTCAGTGATTTCGGTTGGTCTCACAAATTTTCTTTTCAAAGGCCTTTGCACTAAAAGTCCAAGATATTCATCTCAGAATCTTTTCCGAAACTGTTCTCTTAATCTCTGGTGATATCTCCATTTCTTAGTTAGGTTTATTTTGTCTAAATTGTCGATATCAGGAACTCCAATAATCTTAATATCCTGGATAATTAATGAAGGTGTTAAAGGTTCAAGATCAGAAGGATCCTCTGACATATAAGCCAGAGGCCGAGAATTTACGACCACCACTACATCGCAAAGAATGGTTGTCATTTCTTTTAAATGTTAAACAGAATTTTCCAAGAACACTTATAAGCAATTTTTTCACAGTTTGGATAAATCTTTCCCGCCATCCTTCCCACCAATTGCCAGTTGGTGGGTTGAACTTCCATTGAATTCTCATTTCAGAGGATAAATCTGAGATCTTGTTCCAGTCGTTAGCTTTCAAAAGACGATTTGCTCCAACTAAGTTGGAACCATGTCGCTGTAAATCACAGATGGATGGCCACTTCGGGTAATAAATATTCGCAGACTCAAGAGAAACCCATTCGTAGATAAACTTTCTACAAGTTCTAAATGCACTGCACGATACACGGCACATGTAAAAATTAGGATCCAAGTTTTCTTTGTCGTCTTTAAGAGTGTCAGTACAAATTGTACTCCGGTATGGCTAAGTAGCAAGTGATGATCGCATATTAATCGATGCACAAGTTCATGATTGGAAGGCAAGACCATGGGACTTCTAAAATCTTCAGTATCATCTCTTCTAACGATTTTGGTTTTCAGTCTATAGAGTCCATTTTGGTCTACATAAGTCAGAAGACATTTAAAATTATCTTCTTTATTATTTGATTCATCTTGAACAAGTTTCAACAACTTCTTTTCAGCTAAGTCGATTGATTGAACAGTCAAATTTCCGGTCATTTTTTCTTGTGGTTGTTGACAACCTCGTAAAAATCGAAGAATCCATGCTATCATTCTCACAATCTTAAAATATCTGAAAAATTATTTCAAATACCATTTCTCAAATACCTACTTTATTCAAAGACAAATGTCTTGAAAGGTTCTTTTGAATAAATGATCGTTGACTACCTGGATCATATAGAGAGCGAATTACTTTACTAGATAATTTTCCAACTAATTTAACAGAAGCAGTTTGCTATAATATTTTGTTTTCTCCATTGTTCACATGATTGGAAACCGTACAATCAATTTTATTTTGTTCAACCTGACATGTTTTGATGCTATATTATCAGTTTTAGAAGATTTCAAAGTATCAGTTTTCTTATTTTCCCTTTTAAAACAATGTGCGATAGTATACACTTTCGAGCAAAATAAACAAGAAAAAGGATTCTTCTTATTATGACCTAGTAAAGATTTATAAAAAATAACAACTCAACTTGACTCGGAGTTGAAAACAACTCAACTTGACGAGCAGAGAAAAAAGAACTCAACGCTAGGCGAGTGGAGTGAGGGGAGAAAGGAGGAACATGAGAACAATGGCGGAAGAAACGAGCAATGTCTGATAATTCAGTTGGATGCGTGTTATTATATCATTATTATAAATGTTGTGTATCGTGCTGCATTAAATTGTAATTAAAGCCTGACTTAATTTTTTTTACAACCACTCTCACCGCCACAACCACTCGACCAAAATGGAAAGTGTTTTACTGATCTATTAACCGATGTCCCGGTATCAAGCAAAGAAAACATAACCCATGACGTTTGCAAAATTCTTTTCTTTCAATAACATTCAATATATTTCAATCTTCGCCTCTATGATTTTTATTCTGACAGAATACGCATAAATAATCTGTTGATGTTAACAACTCTGTAACGGAAGGTAACATCTGGCCTGATTGGCGCCCTTTAACAGCTGCTGTTTACATTTCGCGTATACGAGCACTTATCATTAACCCTATTCCTTCCATATATTCTCATAACTCTTTGCGGTTTTATTTCTACTTGGTTTAATTCTGATTTATGTATTTGAAATACTCCTGCGCGAGATTCAATTTCATTTCGCAGGAAGTTTATGAGAGTCTGAACATCCTATTTCTTATCATTGTCTTGAATGCGAGTAAATTCTAAAGTTAATTCACAGGGAAGCAGTTTTAACACTATCGGACAAAGTAAACAACTACAATATATGCATTCTCAGTGACCCCTAAAGCTTCTAAACTGTGAGTTTGATTTCACATTTATCATATAAATTACGTAATTCATGGATATCAGATATATTTTTAATAGGAGATATATTCAATAAATTCTTTGAATGCGCATGAATTAACATATCCTTGATTACCGAAGCGTTGTTTCAAAAGTGTAATGGCAGCTGCATAATTCTTTTTAGTTAAACTTAAACCACTTATAGCATTCGCTGCGATTCCACCCAATAACGATTTTAAATAGTTGAACTTGTCAATACGCTTAAGGATGGATTATTATGAATAGCATTTTCGTACTGGTTCATGAAATCGAAATATTTATCGGGATCACCATAATATTTCGAAACCATAAGTTTAGGTAATTTTACCATTTTAATTTCTGTAGGAATACGAGCACTATTTTCTTCTGAAGAATTTAAAATATTATTATTTACAGAATAATTTTGATCGCTTTCCAGTTGTAATTGTTTTATACGCTTCTTGAGTTTAGTTTTGTAAAGAATAACTTTATTTTCATATTCCGAACATTTATTAATTTTTTCCGTTTTCAGACTTTTTTCTATTTCAGAATTTAATTCTCTAACTGTAGAATATATAATTAATAATAGTTCCAATTCGCTTTCAAGTGTATCTAAGTCGGAATACTGATCATTATGATCAGTTTCGATTTCGGCAAGTAATTTAGTCAATTGTGTTCTACATGTCAAGCACTTATTTTTAAGCTTTAGAAAATTATCCATATTCAATTCAATATTCACTCAAGAAAACAATAGTTGAATTGTATCAACAATATAAAAAAAAAGTTCTAATTCAAAAAATGCAGCTCAAAATTACTCACCCCACACTTCTTTCAAATTAGAGTTCAAATTCAAGGATAAATCATCCGTTATCTTTCAAATCAAATTTCAATTGCAACTTCATAAAACAACATTTCAATTCTAATCCAAAGGTCCCGGGTATCGGCACCCCTAATCTTCTGTCTAAAAGGTTTTTATTAGAAAGATTGGGAGATCTTCAATATTTTTCAACAGTTTATTAATGACTTGGACGTACACACACAAAATAGTTCAAATCAAAAGGTGCGGGAATTATCGTTCTAGATAGCAGTTCGAATTCGACACATTAGCAGCATCACCATGTTCTCAATCTTTCTCAGAATTCGACTGGTGTTGCCAATCTCATTTTAATAAACTATACACAAATAACTGAGCGCTCGCGACAATTAGAGGCTGAGTTGTTTTAATAAAGTAGAACTTACAACGTTAGAACTTAGATTGCACCGGTTGTGTTAAAAGACAGGATATACAAAGCTATTTGAACCTTTCACTACACAATATTAAAGTTCCATAGGTTATTTGCACAATAATACACTTACTTAGTGGACTGTATTAAATATATATCTTTAATAATTCACAAGACTCCTGCTCGTAGTGTTTTTATAGATAGGTCCTTTTACACTTCGCTGGTATACACGATGAGCACTTCCCGCTCTTTTCTCAGTTGTGGTTAGAATCAACAGTTTCCTTATTTACAGCTGGCGCGGTGATAGCACATGCAATCGTTAACATACCGGCCCCCATTGACATGTTTAAGCATTCAATCATTGTATATACAACACTATTTCACAAATTACATATTCAATAATTATCAAGAATCAAGCAAAAAGAATACTATTCAATTACATGCAATTCTCAGAAACACAGCATACAATTAAAGAATATGACAATATTTTCAATGGAATACGCTAACAATATTTATAATTATCAAGAAGAAAAATAACATATGTTTACATATATTATTCAGACACAGGTAATACACAAATTTTAGAGACAGATCTCCTAAATACACCAAATTGAGTTTTTATTTGCCTACACGAATTTTTTTACTGTCTCCACAGAACACACTAATAATTCTGCCTAGTAGCCATTTATGTGTTGGCATATTATCTTCAACTAGTAACACTAAATCGCCAATTCGAACCTTATTCTTTTCAAATCTCCACTTATTTCGCTGCTGAAGCTGACTTAAATAATTATGATGCCACTTTTTTCAGATTCATTGTACTGATTTTGTTAACCTTTGCCAATTTTTAAGTCTGTTATCATTTGCATTTGAAAAATCTGGTTCAGGAATAAAAGTTATAGTTCGTCCTAGCTGAAAATGCGCGGGGATTAAAACTTCAAAATCATCTTCATTAGCAGACAAAGGACAGAGGGGTCTCGAATTTAGAATTCCTTCAATCTTCGTAACTACTGTTAAAAATTCTTCATAATTTAAATTAGCACCACTAACAACTCGTTTAAAATGATATTTAAAGGCTTTTACTGCGGCTTCCCAAAGTCCGCTAAAATTTGGGGATTTATGTGGGATGAATTTCCAGTCAATACCTTCGCTAACTAAAAAACCAGGCAATTCTTTGTCTGAATCCTGGACCATTTTATGAAGTATCATAATTTCCTTATTTGCACCTTGAAAACTTTTGGCATTATCAGAATATAATTTAGCACTTTTGCCCCGGTGGGCAATACATCTTTTTAACGTGGCTATAAAAGCCCCTGAAAACTAAGGTCTGATACCATTTCTAAATGTACAGCTTTGGAAACAAAGCATACAAAAATACGAACATAAATCTTGTTTAAAATACCCTTACGTTGATTTCTATACTTAATGAAAAACGGACCACAAAAGTCCACACCTGCACAATTAAATGGAAAATTTGGTCTTACTCGATCTCTAGGCAGGTCACCCATAATTTGAGATGAAATAACTGGATTAGCTTTAAAATAAATGATACATTTATGAACAATTTTTCGACAGGCAGATCTACCAATTTAAGGCCAAAACTTTTTTCTCTCATATAACTAAGTAATGCTAATGCACCTAAATGAAAATATTTAACATGCATATAATCAATAATTAATAAAGTCAATTTGCGATTTTTAGGCATAATAGCAGGATGTTTCTTAGAAAAAATTATAACTTGAGTTACCCAAGCGTCCTCCAACTCTCATGATTCCATCAGAATCTAAGAACGGATTTAGGGTTTTTAGCTTACTCTTTGGAAGAACATTCCTTTTGTTGCTTGAGACATTAATTGCACTGAAGAGGAGGAATTTACAAGTTTATGATTTCCGCAAACGATCTTGGATATATCCAGTTGGTCCTTGCTAAACGGAAAGGTGGTTCGGGCAAGTCCATTAATGGACTCTAGTTTGGAAAGACGATTGTTGTTGGCGGAGAGTAGTCTAGTAAAAAAAAAAAAAACCTCTCTTTGTTTCCTTCTGGCGAAATTGACGACCGCTCTGGTTTTAACGATAACATTACAAGAGTGTACGCAGAACACTTACAATTTGCATATTTGCGCATGAGGAAACAGGCCTTCTTAATTTGCCACCTCATGGTAAGGCGGGAAGATTACAAGAGGTTTGAGGAGAGCCGCCACACGTTCCTCGAAAACCGTAGGAAAGATAATATCAGCATAGTAAATTGGAATGGGGTTTAATATTATCTAAAAACCGGGTAAGATGAAATAAAAAGCTTTATTTAACCGGAAAAAATGTGTAAAAAGGAATGGAAATCCAACAGTAACAATTTTTTGATGTTTACACATTTATATATTCAACATTGATGTCTGATTAATGTATGCTTTAAGTTATAATTAAAATAAAATTAGTAATATATACATATTAACTAAAGGAAAAGAAAAAAATTCTATTATAAAGATGTTATAAGTAATATTAAATAATTATTTGC
>BMAW01003158.1:93152-131004 GCA_019974015.1 Nephila pilipes
CACCGTACCACGCCAAAAGGCTTTAAATATGCAATAAGAGCTATTTAAACTGGCATCGTCCGGGACCCCGACAATGCTGCTTAGAGATTGGCCATATTATCGAATGAGTGGCAAATAAAGTTTCATCAGAAACCAATATATATCATTATAGATTAACATTTAAGAATTAAAATGTATTTAATGTTACAATTCAGGCGACGTTTTTCTAGCAACTACAAAAATTAAATTCAAATATAGACCTTAATTTAATTAAATATTATCTTACTGATAAAAATAGGCATAAGAGAAAAATATAATAATGATAGTGAAAACAAATGTGAGAAGCATTTAGTCACATGCTTACTGTTTTCTAAATTTAGAATATCGCCTGCTTGCTCGAAAACATTTCAATTGTAACAATAGTTAGAATATTGTGTAAACATGCTGGCAACACAAGAAAACAGAAAATACTTCAGCTGTAAATGAAAATTGACAGATAAACTATAATGGAGGAAAAGTAAGCTAACCAAGGTCGCAACCCTCAGTGAAAAACCTGAAAGCGAACAAATTGATGGGTGGTTAAGAAAGACTTACACTGTAATTTAACTGTTTGAAGCAAACAAATTTACTAAAATAAAAGTTATATCAAAGTTTTACAAGAACAGGTTTAGCGATCAAAAGCGTACTGATTTATATAAATTAATTAACACAAATGTCAAGATAATTAAAAGTAAATCGATAATATTCGAGAGATCAATAAACTTTCGATATTAAAATAAAGGAAAATTATAGCAAATTAGAAAATTTAGGCTAAAGACAATTAAGTGCAACAAACGATAAATTATTAGTTACATATTTAAGCTAAATGAATTAAATTGAAGCCAAACGATAAGAAATTGAAAAGATCTGGTATAGTACGTATCCATCCAAGATATTCCCTAGATGTACTAAAATAGATTTGAATGAAATCTGATGCAGTGCTAGTAAGCTTAACGCGCTCATAAATTTGTGTTATTAACTATTCTATTCTCATGTAAAAATTTCAGAAATGCATAATCATTTACCATATACATGGTTCCATTCATTGATGATTAAAGCTTCAATTATAGGTTTAAAACTTTCCAGTAAAGATTAAAATAAATTGAAGATCGACTAGATATTAATGAATTAAAAGTATTTCACAGAATCATTTTGAGTTTTTCTAAAATTTAAAGTCACTTTAATTCTTGAAATAATCAAAATAGGGAGGGTGGGGACAAAAGATAGAGAAAGAGAAATTATTCTAAAAGAATCAGTGTTTGTAGGCAGATTGAGAATTTTTAAAATTAAATCTCATGTATACAATCCATTTCTTTTGAGCCATGATCAAAATTTTATCAAATTATATTGTTTATAAATTTCAAACGTGTCTCCTATGTAATCTTCATCTCGTTCTTAGTTAAGTTTGGTAGACAAACATTTCCTTAATAAAAATGTTCATACATATGTTTTCCTTTTATATTTAGAAATTAAATCAACATATTCATTTATTGAGAAAAGAACACATTTACGTCATTCATAACTGGAAATTGGTGTTAGTTTCATCAAGCAATGCAACTGAACGAAGTAATAACATTTTTCCGCCACATCGGGGAAGACAGATCTCATTGAGTGCCGGTAGCATTTCGAACATTCGACCACTGTGTCTAAAGAAAAGTTGTTCGATTGCTTTTTGCAGAGCTCTAATCAACTAGATCCGAGAGATTTCCTATTGGGCTAGTTATTAAGACGTTTTAACTTCTGCTGTTGTTGTTGAAGAAACTGTCTATCCATTTCAATCGTGATGATACGAAGAGAAACGTTCTGAGCGATATTTGTAGCAAACGTCGCTTTTCCAGCCATTACTGTAACTGATATATATCCTCTCCCAGTTGTTCTCAGTTTCGTATAGGACAATTCCCATTTAACGCCATCGACCGTCTTTTGCTAAGTGGAGGATCTCTTTGACGCGTGTAGCACAGCCGGTATATCACTAGTTGGGATTTATTTCGGCATTTGACAGATGTTCAGAATTACAACCTCCATCAACAATTTATGATCTCTCATTAAATTTTAAGAGGATCAACTTCGGTAATTTCAATTCCAAAAATTATAAATAATGGTATTTTTCTGTTATGGAACCCATACTAGTCTATGGTGCGGAAGTCTGAGGTTTGTGCTTTAACCTCCTTTCAAATTACCAAATTAAATTCCATTCAAGGAATTTACTTCTTATAAATTATTAAGGTCTATAGGATGTCTCCAACTGCTACTGTTGCAGGCAATTGCAGAGGTTTCCCCATTCATCTTACCTTAAAAATTCATTTTCTGAAATATCAAATTTGGAAGCTGCATAATTCAAACTTTTTTCTCATGATTAATAATATCCCATTCTACTCAAATATTTCACTAAGAAAGCTATTCATTACCTGAAAAACAAATTATTTTTCTTAACAAATTTTTGGGGCCCTCCGAGTGGGGGATTTACACCGACTAATCATGGGTTGGGCCCGAAACTGGGTTCGCTGAGTGTCTTCCAACGAGGTGTCCTAAATAAAGTTTACACATGTTTTATTTTTGTTTCCAATGGCAAGGCAATACAGAATAAACAGCAACAAAAATGAAAACACACATGGACACTCAAGAACAAATGTACAAAAGTAAAAAAGAAAAAAAAAAAAAAGCATAAAAAATGACCAAAGTCATTGCCTTATTAAAAGTTCTCTTGCACGCCAATACAATGCCGTCTCGGTGTCGCCCTAGAGCAATGAGCAATGATGGAGGTGAGCCCGATTCATTGACTCAGCCAAACCACACAGAGGACAGTTTGGCTGAGTAAAAATCCTAATTTGAGGGAGGTGTTCTCCTAGACAGTCATGGCCTGTCAAAAGACAAAATTTCGCAATAACCTTATGACGTGGAACGTTGAGAATGGACAGAAGATCGGCCACTTTCTACTATTTTGACTGCAAACGACCAAGTAGTAGTACCCTAAAATTTTGTGACATAATCTGTTTGATATACAACTTTACAGAATGATACTTTTGAACGTTTTGTCTGCAACAATCTCGAGCCTTTCCTCGTAAGGAAATCAGCCTGTTCGTTCCCATAAACTCCACAATGGCCAGGTATCCACTGGATGACATGTTTTTTCTTTAAGGCCAATCTCTACAAGTAATCTCGACATTGAAGGATTTCGTTCGATAAAGGAGCACCATTTGAACTTATGGCCCCGATAACTGCTTTAGAATCAGAGAGAAGAACTTCTCTAGAAAATTTATCTTCAAAAACCAATAACTGCTTAAGTGATATGCGAATGGTCTCCACCTCCCCATCAAAGGCTGTTCTAAATTTTCCCGCAAAAGCATAATAGGAAAATAAACGCAGGAAAACTCTAGACCCTGCAGTCATAAAATCGTCAAAAAAGGAGCCATCTGCAAAAACATGTAGCCACTCAGACTCTTGGTATTTTATATAAATTGTTTCAAGGGCGCAACATCTCAGCACGTCTGGAGAAGTATCTTTCTTGTACACAGTGCTTCCAAAATACAAACTTGAATCTACCATCTCCATCAAATTTAATGGCTTAGTTATTTCTTGTATATCATCAGATAACTCATATTCTTTCCTGATATTTTGAACAAATGGAAAAAAGCCGTTCTGGGTTCAGAATGCCACTTGCAACCCTCCGAAATTTGGGAAGAAGATAGAGCGAATACCCTGAGAAGGAAAAATATTTGAGAGTCTCATTTGTAAGGTTTGCTTCAATAAGGGCAAAGATTTCGATATTGTTCTCCGAGAGTGTATTAAATACATCCATTTTTTTTGATTGGTTCAAGTCATCAGCATTCCATTGCAATACACTCAGACTAACCAAGCGGCGGTCTGCATCAAAAATCCTTAAAAACCTGCGTGAAATGCAGACCATTTTTCCGTATAAACATTACCCAGGGAGCACCCCATGGTGGTAGATCTACTATGCACCCCGAGTCTACACATGTTTAAACAGAATTCTTATATTTCAGTTTTCCAAGACGAGCTTTCAGTAATCGGATTTACCGTATTGTGAGCTATCTCTCATAACTTCAAAGTTTCTATTTATTCCGATAGCTTATCAACAATATTGCTACTACAGAGTATCTGAAATAAATCAACTTTTATTAATGCCATTAAAGAAAAAATATCAACTTAGTCTGATTTTTGCAATTTGCACTGGATTCGGGCCACGTCTGAGATTATTATAACGCTTCATTTGCAAAGCTCGTGGTCACTGATGGCGAGGGAATGAATGTCCCTGCCCCTTGGTCTCATAAATTGTTATAATACTAAAAAATAAGCTTCTTTCTGACCGGGAGGTCTGGTGGTCAACTTGTAATACTGATATTCGGGTTCAGTCTTATATTCCAAGACTATATCTGAGTTTTTGTACGTTAATCTGGTTTTATTACTCGCTTCTTAACTGTCATGGTCATGGTCTCTTCATTTTTTTTATTTAAGTCGTTTTAGTTTGAAAAAATACAAATTTATGTTCCTGTGGCTCTGTTGGACATGCTGACCATTTCAGTTTTTCTTGCCCTTTCATCAAAAGTTTTCATTTAAATTGTCCTGTTGTTAAACAAAACCTATTTGACTAATGTCAGTGTGTGAAACCCTTATAGTTTGCATTTCAAGCTTAAATTCCGTATTCTTACGGCTTGTAAGACTTCTGAACAAATTTCATGATTGTTTCAGTTTCTGATTTCATTGCTGAATATTTCAGTAATCTTTTTTGAATGCCTACCTTGTACCAATGCTGTAGCCGGGTGAGAGTCATAGTATTGGGTGAGAGTCATAGTATCAGCATCGGCTGTATTTTCAGGAATATATGGCGTCAATTGAATACAGATTGATATGCATTTAAAAAGTATAAGAACCATGATGTCACACTCTGTAAACAGATTGTAAGCTTTTATATACTTTTGAATTTCGAAATTATGAAATAGTTTATGTTCTTCGTTTCAACATATACTGTTACATCTATCCCTTTATTGTAGTAAAACATTTGCTTTTGCTAATGAATGATGAGTGCAGGGGTGATTATCTCCCGGGGGGCCGATTTGTAGCTCTAAACCCTTTGGGTGAGCTCGGTCCCTTGGGAATTCTGCCAATAGCCTTTGCTTTTCTTCTCAGTGGGATGCTAACAGGCAATAACTCACTCACACTCATTAGAAGCACAATGAAGAATATTGACAACGGACCTTGTTATTTTGATACTCTGTCAAGTGACGAGAATGACACCTGATCTGGCACCTACCTCATCAAACTACCATTAAACGCTGATGTAAGAACTTGGTCGTATATCAACTTCCCTACACGATTGCATAAGGACTTGAACTTACGATTTGACAGAAACGATGTTGGCCATGATCACGGGGCTTCAACACAAGTACCAAGCGGTTATGATATTTATTTATGTTGTAAATTTATTTTTATTAGAAAAACGTTATAAATTATAAAAAAAACATCGAAATCAATTATTTTTGAATTCATTACATTTAAGTTATTAAATATGTAATTTTTTTTATTTAATTATGATAAAATTTTTGTTCACCATTTCTAATAGCGGGAATTATTTGCGCAATTATAGTGGAAAATTATTAAGATAAATTGAAACCTGGCGTATCATCAATTATGTAAAAACAATATAATGCGTAAATCCGGTTGAACATATCTGTAGATCTCAAGTATCGATAAAAACAAAATATCGATTAAAAGATGAAAAAAAAAATATGATACATAATTTAATAAAACTTTTCCGCGATAAAATTAGAAGGGAACTTAACATATTTTCAAATTATTAAAGAAAAAAAATATATTTAACCTTTAAGACCATTAATGAAGAGACGGAAGTGTCGTTAAGAACATCAATGGTTGCCAAAGAAGTCCGAAACGAATGATTAAAAAGAGGGTTCAAGTATTAAATGAGATTACACAAAAGATTTTTCTTTTTTCATATCAACAGAAACGTTAAATAAAATTTATAAAGGAGCCGAATAAGTTCAAGATAAATGGGACTATATACATAGTAAAAGGAGGAAGAATAATTCAATATTGTTTTTAAGGGGATGTGTAAAAATACACGGAAAATTATTTGTTGTTCGTCATATGTGTCACTCTTATCGTTTGTAGATTTTTATCCTTGGATTCTCTTAATACTACTGTTCCTTAACAACACTGTTCCTACATTCTCCAAGAATATGTGTTTCATTTAACACATTCCACTAAATAAATATGAAGTATTAATATGGAATATACGAAACTATATGACGACGAACATTTTTATATTGAACATCGATAAAGTGATGCAGACGTTACTTCTAGGAAATTTTGCCGGTGTAGTGAGAGGTCATGGTCGAAGAGCTCATGACGAGAAAGTTTCTTCCGTCGGGTCATGATTTTCAAGTCTGATACTGCACTAAATACCCGTCGTGTAGCTGTGCTGATACTCGTTAAATATGTAATCTCGGGATGGAATGAACGACAATAGCACTCGTGTTGATTTTAAGTAAGATGATTAAAAATGTAAAAAACTTTTGATCAAGCTTTTATTTAAAGATGGTTTTTGATTCTTTGATACTTCCGTAGCGTCACACTGAAAAGCAACACGAACACTGTTAGCGAATGGTTTTATAATTTTGAACATCTATCAAGTGACGAGGATAAAACACGAGTAACATCTCATTCACCAAACCTCCGCTCTACGACAATGGCAAGATTTGGGACTTAGACCAGATTTAGTTTGCATTAGTCCCTCTACATGGCTACACGGTAATCAAGGCTCAAACCTACGACTACGAAAACTACGCCGATCACGATTCCGCAATCATGAGCATTAGGCTACCGCGGCCAATTAAAAATGGACAAAAATACACAAAAAATTAATTTCTTAAATTTAATATAATTATAATTTATAAAAGTTTAGAGGTGCTTATTGAAGAAACCTAGGTAAAATTATCGATAAATTAAGTACCATATCTTCTTATTTGTGTGTGAAAGAAATATTGACGCCTCAAAGTTTTTATAAATTATGCATTAGTTTACGTTTAAAATTTTTTCGTATCTTTTAATCCATCTTTAAATAAAACCTTGATTTTTAAAAATGCGTGTTTTTGCTTACATTTAATTTCTTTAGCTATGAAGTTTAAGATTAAAAAGTATTGCGTGAGTTTTTTGCTTTTGCCGAATTTCAACTAAATTAGACGTGCAAGGCCCAGTACCAAAGTATTGCTTGTTATACGTGTATGCAATATTTCAGATCGATCGGATGATAGGAAGTAGGTTAAAATTCTCTTATACATTTTGATGCGGAAAAACAAAAACACACTTGAATATAGCAAATTAAATAAAATCTTGTAACAAAAAAAAAAAAAAATCTGAAACCAGGAAATTTGAGAAAGTAGTCCTCTCTCCTAAATTTCTCACTTCTTGCAGGACTTTGAGATTTTGTAGTGGTAGAGGTAGTCTAGGGATCACGGTCGAAAACTTGCAGCTGGCGTTGTTTCCATCGAGTTGTTAGTTCGAACCCTGATGCAACTCAAAACCTACCGTGGAGAGAGACTGAAGGAGTTGTTAGGTCAGGGTGTTGTCATTTTAGTCACTTGACTAAGGTTTAAAATTACGAGGTCCATCGTCAATGGCCCTCAAGTTGTTCGTGAGTGCGACGTTAAAAATAATCAACAAATCATTGAGATTCAGTAACACCTCACAGTTGGCATTATTCTCGTGACAGACCTTGTATGGAATCAGGTTTCGAACTCACGATATACTTTGAACATCGCCTGTCAAAATTTGCAGCCACATACATTTAAAGAATAAATGCGATCAACTTTTGAAAGCTTATTATATTAATGTAATTTTTCGAGCTAATTGGTTTTATGAATTGCTTTTATTACCATTGATGGGATGTTCGTGCTCGAGAATCTTGCAGTGGAATATAGAGTTATTAGGGAGTTATTGAGTGTTTGTGATGCAAGAGCGAAATCTGGCTAAGTTGCGCTAAACATTTGTTAAAATTACCTCATAGTTATTACTTCTTTAATCGACATTAAGATTTAAAAACTATGATTGGCAAAAGGCCATAAAGTTTCGTTGTAGGAAGTTAGAAGAGTAGGGTATCAGCTCAGATGTCATTCGGCCGTGGCTCAAAATTAAGATGTCTATCGCCAATAGCCTTCGAGTTACTTCAAGTTCAAGGATTAATAATCTATCAATCAATTTATTAGAAAAAATATAACTCTTTTTACATTAAGTAATTCGTTACTTAATTTACTTTTGAAATTAATCAGAGATTAATTTGACTTCAGAGGCTATCAAATTTGTTTAATTAATTTGATATTCAAAACTGCATAATCATTAGATTTTATTAGAAAAACTTAATCATTCGTTTTTTTTTCTATAATTACAACAACTCTGCGGCTTATCTTCAGTAGATAAGCCTGGAATTCACCATCCCAGAGGTGCCATAGAGATCTTTCTTCTATGGAGTTTGCTGTTTATGGAAAGAAGTGGGCGTGGTAGAGAGTCAAATAGTCATGATTGCGAGCTTGTTTCCGTCGAATCGTGGATTCGAGTTCTGATGCCTCTAAGGATCCGTTGTTTAGCTAGGTTGATGTATATAAAATCGTAGCTCGAAGTTCTCACGTTGATATGGTTTGGAAGTTAGGAGAGTGGAGTGTCCCCTCAAATGTCCACCTCGTCCCTCGTCCATTTTTAAAAAATTACGAGGTTAGTCACCAATAAGCCTCGTGCTTTTTTTAAGTATGACTTTCCTCAACTATTGTTCATGTTGTTGCGATGTTGATGTGGAAAATGTGGTTCCTGCTCAGATGTTGACCTCGTTATAAAATAATAAATAAAATAACACACACACGCTTTCATTGAATATTTTTTTTGTCAGTGTAAAAACTGAAAAGTTTGCTGGCACTTTTGATAATTATCTTAACGAGAATGTTATTAACCAATTACATTTATAATGGTTTTGCCTGATCATTGATTCAGAATGTCTTTTTATTGTAAGTAATTACAGTGACGCTTCATTAAGTACTTGAATAGAAAAGTGGTGTAACATTTTTTTTGCGAGGCCATTTTCTTGATTTTTTTCCCTATTCGTCAACTATTTTTCAGATTGATTGCTCATTTGAAGTTGAGGGATATAATGAAGTGAGGGATACAAACAGTTCTAACCTTTCTGAAATGAATATAGAATAAAAATAATCCACATACGGAAATGATTCGATAGCTCTAATTGTACCATACAAATTGTTTTAATGTGGGAAATTTGTTAAGAAAATATTTGTGTTTGTGATTAAATTATAGATTTTAATTTACTAATAGCTATGCATCTACTTGTGACTGTTTTGTTATACTGTTTATTTAATACTGTATACAATATTAATACTATGGAGCTTGAGAGACAAACTTTATAATTGAGTCATGATTAGATAATATTTGGGATCCAACATGATTGTGTGTGTACAAAAATCTACTTCATGCAATGTAGCTCCCAGGGGCTTACCTTCTTTAGGAAGGGCGGGCATCATACCTCCAAGGCACCCTAGTGATCTTTTTTCTTTCCCACGGGGCTTACTATTTTTTGTAAATTAGGGTGACACGACTCTGGGGTACCCAAGCGATTTTCCTCTATTTTCAACCCTTATTGTCAATTTTTACTTCTTCTCATTTATCAAATGTCTAGATTACATATATTCCTTGAGTGGGATAGCATATCCCCAACTGATTCTTGTGCCATAGACTGTTACCATCATTCATACTTCTCAACGTGAGGATTTCGAATCCTAACTAGATTTAAAGCGTAGAATCCATCATTATTCTCCGTGATTATGCTTTGATGGAAACGAGATTTGTACTTGTGACTTTTAAAAAGTAATTTTAACTAAACTGCTGTTTGTAGAAAATGCAACACCATGAAGGAATCATCAGAATCAAATGAAATTCGCAGCAAATGTCAATTATAGGATATTATGCAAATTAATAAAGTTTCAGAGCCATCGCGCGTGCGCGGCGCGCGCAGCGCCCTCTGAATTGATGCTGAAAGCGTATAAATAAAGTGCTGTAGCGGGACGTTGAAAAAAGTCTCTGATTATTTGTTAGTGGCAAACGTTTAGTGAGACCTGAGTATGCCTCCACGACGGAAGAATAAGAAATTCAAGCAACTTACGGAGTTTGAACGAGGGAGGATAATCGGCCTTCGAGAAGGAGGATTTTCCTATCGCGCAATAGCAGCTCGTATGCAGCGGAACAGTTCCACAGTGATGCGAGTTTGGAAGCAGTGGACCGACGAGCACCGAACAACTCGAAAAACAGGCACTGGACGACAGAAGGTGACGTCAGAGCGCGATGATCGACACCTGCTCCGCATGGCGGTGAATGATCGCACAGCTTCCTCCAGGCAGCTGGCAGCACGTTGGTCTACTGCTACAGGTGTACAATTGTCGGCTTCGTCAATTCGTCGTCGTCTGCTGCGCCGTGGATTGCGTGCAAGGGTGCCTTTATACAGGATTCCCCTCACGGCGAATCATCGACGGCTGCGTCGGCAGTGGGCTCTTGAGCACAGAGACAGGCGAGCTGATTGGCACCAAGTTGTCTTTTCAGATGAATCACGCTTCAATTTGTGGACCCATGATGGCCGTGTTCGTGTTAGACGTTATGCCGGTCAACGCTGCCTTCCTGAGTGTATTATTGAACGACATAGTGGTCGAACACCCGGAGTTATGGTCTGGGGTGCGATTTCGTATCATGGACGATCCAATTTGATACGAATTGAGGGTAATCTCAATAGCAACAGGTACGTCCGTGAAGTGCTACAGCCCGAAGTCGTTCCTTTCCTTCAAGGCATCCCTGGAGCTATCTTTCAGCAGGATAATGCACGCCCACATGTTGCGCGGACTGGTCGAGCCTTCTGTTCAGCACAACGCATGCAACTTCTTCCTTGGCCTGCTTATTCACCGGATATGTCGCCTATTGAGCACGTGTGGGATATGGTTGGTCGGCGTCTCGCTCGTGATCCGCGTCCTGCAGTTTCCAAAGACGAACTTTGGTTGCGCATACAAGCGATATGGAATTCTCTTCCTCAAGCAGATATTCAACATCTGTTTGACTCCATGCCACGTCGTATAGCAGCACTTATTGCAGCGCATGGTGGCTGCACCAAATACTGATTTCGGACGCTTAATTTGTTTCTTTTGTTTTGAAAATTTCATCATTTATTTGTATCAGTACAAGTCGTTTCTGCATTAAATTTCATTTGATTCTGATGATTCTTTCATGGTGTTGCATTTTCTACAAACAGCTGTATAGTTTTTTCCTTCAGAAGTAATAAATATGTATATTAGTTAAAATGCACTTAAATGAAACTGTTATTGTCTTTGGCTAGGAAAAATGGGCTTGTTCAATGGGCTTGTCCAAGTTTAAATTGTAATCACTCTTTAAAATTTTAGGCAATAGGTGTCACATTTTAATAATGAGATACCTGTTTACTTATGCATCTGTTTATTTAAAGAATATTTCATTTATATGCATGGGACCACGATATCCTAGTGTTCATGCTACATTTCCTTAATAACCACATTTATGTAATGCCTTTTTTTTTTATCCCCCCTGCTCCTTCATTTTTAAATTCTAGTAATGCAATTATAGGATCTAAAAAAATTGTAAGGATCTTGTTTCACTAAGCTTTACTTACCCAATCGAATGGATAGCCCCTTAAGCATTTAACAACTTTCAATAAAGTTGATTTAAAATTTTGTTTTTTATTTTTTTCAAATCTAAATAATACGTTTTGTTAAAATAGGAATTCGACTTCCTGTCGTATACTTTTCTGCATTTATTAATTTATTAAAAGAGTTCAAGAACAACAGACAGCTCCTTTAAAAAAGCTCAGTCCTCTGGGGATAAAATAGGAATATCCTTATCAATCAACGCTATTTTGCAATTTAAAGCATCTTGCAAATCTATTATTCTCTCGATCATGTAATAGGTAGAATTCCGCCTTGTTATTACATATTGTATCAAATTCTTAGGTAATAATAATATATTATTTTGAATTGTTGATAATTCTTTTGTTTCCCGAGGTTCTTTTCTTAAAAAAAATATCTTTTTTACTTTATCTATTTAATCCTTGACTTATTTTATGGTATCCAAAACAATTAAATTAAGGGAATGAGCAAAGCATGCAAAATTTGTCCATCCTAATTCATTTATTATTGTTTTCTTTATGTCTATTGCATTATCGGTTATAATTTTGATAAATTGAATTTCTGAACAGTTTTTTTTAATATCTGAAGATTAATTTGTACTCGCGAATGGGGAATTAAAATAAAAGAACTTTGCTATAATATAGATTTCAACTTAAACTCTTTATTGGTAAAATTCCCAGATACAGCCAAAAAACTTCCATTATTAGTTAAATCCAGACGTCTGTTGTTAAGAAAATGTTCTTTACAGAACCAAAATATTTTAAAACGGTAATTCTATATTTTTGGAATTCTGCTGGTATGATAGCGTTAGAAATAATATTTCTGCTTGGTAAAATATATTCAAGATTTAAAGCGTTCACAAACTGAATAAAGCCTTTATCCTCAACCATTGAAAAATGGTTGGAAGTCCAAGAAAATAATTTCAATAAGCATTTGTATAGTTTTTTCATATTCGTGTCGGTGAATTTCTCTAGCCATAAAAGAAGCAAACGGCTTGTTTTTCACCTTGTTTTGTGAGGAGGGTTTTGTCTGACAATGATGTTCCAGGTAAACCTGGATTTGATTGAGGAATTATTTCAATGCTAATTTGATGTGACTCGTCTTCATCAGAAATGTTGGTAATTACATTTGACAGTCATGTAATATGAGAACACGTGTTAATTCGAATTGTAGGATGTCTTCTATAGCTAAATGTTTTTTTAAAATTAAATTTGAAGCGTAGTTGCTATAACTAATCACCTGCCCCCAACGATCGTTTCTAGAATGTTTCTTATTTTTGTGAACAACAGTGAAATATGATCAAACGGAACTAGTTTTTATCTTTTGCTCATATTTATTTTCCCCCTGAATATTGTGCTGGAATAAAAGTTACATTACAAGGTAGTGGAGAAACAATATAAAACGTTTAGCATATTAATGATTAAGATTAAATATGCATGTTAAAAATATCAATAAATACCTACTATTTCTAAACACAATTTTTACAGTCTAAAACTCTGCATAATTTTATGCTTATGTATACTACACATGTTCAATTACTTAAATTGTTTATGAAATCCTAATAAAAATTAAGTATAAATTACTTTCCTATCATTATAAGTAATAGCAGTTTTAATTAACCATAAAAAATTAAAATTATATTCAAAATAATTAAAATTGTTAATAAAATAGTCTCTACAAATGATTAAAGTTTTGAGTGTTAATTGTTAACTACTCATTATAGCAAAATAACTTTCTTGATAATAATAAATTAAAATCACAGGTTTTTTTTTTGAATTATCTTTTTGACCCCTATTTTCAATATTGAATGTTTTGCATTGTGTCGTTTCTTAAAATATGTAAGAATATAGTGTTTTATAATTCACAATTCCTAGTTAGTATGGAAATTCATGAACATGAAAGGAGGCAGAAAGACTGTTAAAGAAATTCCTCATTCGGATTGCCTTTAGAAAATTCTTAATACTTTGATAAAAAGAAGAGAAAAAAAAAAATCACTGTAATAATATATTGCAGATAGAGAAATAATTTAGAATTTTAGTATTAAATGATTTATTCTTAAAAGAAAAGACTTATAATCGGATACATTTCATGACGTTAATGATTTTTAATATTTCTGAAAAAATAACTTGCATGATGTATTAAATGAACTAAAAGTGCTTCAAATTAGCCTAAAAATTGCATTAAATATAACCACTTTTATGAATATATGCCTTCATGAAGTCATTACTATTACTGCATTGTATTTGATCGAACTACAAACGCAAAAATACTCAAGTTTAGAAACTATTCAGAAGAAATGTGAAATTATACTTCACTACATATTAAAAATACACACAATTTTTTGAAAACTTTAAGACTGATTTATAAAATTTTTTAAAGTATGGTAAGTCACTTAAAATATCGTTCAAAATTTGAAACTCATTTAAAAATAAAAAAGGAATACAATGACAAATACAAGCTTAAGCTAATTTTTCCAAATCAGTTTGCATATACAAATTAAAAATGTTTAGGAGTCATAAATTTATGTGTGTGAGAGAGGTTGGTTGGTTTTTTTTATTAACTTGGCACTTGAAGCAGCACGAGGGCTTTCGGCGAACTCTTAATTCTGAACTACGACATCCCTCTCTCCTAGCTTCTACACTACGCCAAAAGGAGGACTTAAGACTTCAACAGATTTAACACGCATCAGGCCCCACTACACGATGGGTTTTAAATTTACATTAATTCAAGGATAATTTTTTATAGGATTTTTCAATAATAGCAAATGTGTTGAGGCGGAAAGCGCTGTAGATGGCGCTCCTCCATTTTTTGTGATTTGTGAATCCCTTATTTACTACTGAACTACCGCTATAAAGTCAATTGTAGTAGCATTGTATTAGGAGGACGTTTAGTGCTGCAATAAATATTTTGTGAAACAATAACATGTGCTATGTTTAATTTTGAAACTGCATCTAATATCTAAACTTATAATAAGTTTTCTTTAGTTGAAAGTAAATATAGTAGTGGAATAAGATGGGCAAAACGTGTGTGTGAGAGAGAGATCCAGACGAATGCATTTAGTTTCAATAATCGGAATCAGAACTTTATGTAGCACATTTTTGATTGAAATATTTAAGTATGATCTTACATGTTAATAATGCAATAAAAATATGTGCTTTTATTTCATATTTGTTACATAACAAAGAGGTAAAATATTTATATAAATATTAAATATTTTGCAATTGCTTGACAATTCTGTAACCTTTCGAAGAAGTACAAATTTAATATTTGAAAATTATAAAGTTGTTCATTTATTATTAACCACACAGAAAAAATTATAAGTTTTTACCCTTTAAATTCCAGTTTATAATTTCGTTTTATTGAAAGTAATCAATGTATGTACTTCAAGGTTCAATAACACTCCTTATGTATCTATAGTTAGGAATTATTTCGTTGAAATTTAAGAGAGAAAATTTAAAACTTCAATCGGAATTTATTAACGACTAAAGTAATGATTTCCATTTGAGAAGCAAACAAAAAATCGTCTTCGCTGGGCTCATAAAATTTTTTTGGAACTTTATTAGGCATTCAAGCTAAGAAAGAGCTCATCAAAATAAAAATATCTAAGCTGTCTATTAAAAGTAAAGACACAAATATGAAATGTTATGAACAAGTAAAAGTACAAATATGAAATAAAACGAATAAGTAAAAATACAAGTATGAAATAAAATGAAAAACAAAAATTGGTAAATTTTATTTAGAAAACTTTCAAAAGTTTTCATTAAACAAAAGGAATATTATTTTTATTTTATTTAAAGTTTTGTTGCACAAAAAAATCAAATACTATGAGATATTGCTTCTATTCATCTAAAATATGAACTAAGTTCTTATGTGTCAAATCTCAAGGAACCATATAACAATTTCAAAATGGATATGATTACTTTTTTCTATTGAAATGGAATAAATGTTTTCTAAACTGGTTTCATTTGATCTGTTATACATCCAAATAAACCGGACTTTCTTCATTCGGTTTGGAAAAACGTCTGCACGGCTAACATTAAAAAAAAATTTAGAGGCGTTCGCATACGGGTAATGTTTGTCATCTTCAGTGTCGCATTATACCAGACAAAGATGTTACCCTTACTCAACACCATCACCCTCGAAAGATAGTAAATATTTTACATTGATATTCTTTCATTTATTACTCGGCAGGCAGTTTTCATTGAGTCGTAGGTTCGAATGTTGATGCCACTAAATACCCTCCGTGTAGCTGGGGCTGATGCAAATTAAATCTATCGAGGCTCGAATTCCTCCCACTGGCGTAGTGTGAATGTTAAGAGAAGGGGTGCTAGCTCAGGCATTGTCTTCGTCATTTGATCGAGGCTCCTCGTGTTGCTTACAGTGCGACGTTAATAAAACCAAACCAACCACATTTCTTATTACCGAAACAGACGACATTTCAACTTCCCCCTTTCATTTAATTTACTATTTAAAATTCCTTTTTAGATTGTAACCGATGCACTTAATAAGAAATCGAATTGAAAAAAAAAATGAAGATGAATATATCAAAAATGGGGAGAATAATAATTGAGTCTGAATAGAAAAATATTGTTTTTTGATTGATGTATTTTTCAAGTTCTCTAAAATCACAAAGCAATATCAGTGATCTGTGTTTTGCATGCCCAACAATATTACAGATAACAAAATAGATAAATAATAGGTAAAAAAAACAACTAAAAAGTTTAGAATTATTTTTTTAAGTAGTGTAAGTTAAATGCAACAAATCAGTCTTAGAGAAATCGGTTACAATTAATTATTTATTTATTTAGTTATTAAGAATTTTATTTATTTTAATAACTAACAATACGTATTCAACATTATAAAGGAATGAGTTACAATTCGGATTCACTATTACAATGAAATGATTCATAAGGCATTTATCATCACAGAATTGCTTTGAAATAATCAGAATTCTATTAATAACATTATCTTCTTTGACTCATGATCAATATTCTTAAATTTTAAGAAATTTCTAAAATTTATCGGAAAATGAAAATAAAAATAATATAGGAATAATATATCCTTATATAATATTAAAATATCTACTATAACGTACAATATGTGAAAAAAAGTTTTCAGGGCCAAATATATACATATCTGAAATAGTGAATTAGGGGTTGAAATTTTTTTTGTAACATGTTTATCAGTAAGTTCAGAAACACATAAAAATTACATGGGGTTGTTTTAATATGAAAACAAAATACAAAAGGAACATATTAACTCATGTAGAAATTTAAATTAATATTTTACACAATAATTAAAAGGCAATTCTGAAGCTACTTGTTTATCCTTTGTCTTCGAAAAAAATAAGCTCTCGAGATAGAGTTCAGGATTAATTGGATCCACTTGTCTTTAGTTGTAAATTTCAGTTACCCAACTTGAAAATGTCATACTTTTTTTAAAAATTTGTCTTTCTGGCAATTTTTATACAGACATCAGTCTTCTAGCTCATTAGTAAAATTTAAGTATTATAGACCTAAAGCTATATTTACCTTTGATATAAATTCTGAATTAATAATAAATTCATTTTTCTCTTGCCAGTATAATTTTGCACTTGATAAAATACAGTCATTAAAATATAAGAGTACGAAATTGATTCTTTTCATATTGAAAATATTTAAGAGAAATAAATACCGTTCAAAGAGAAGCATTCCCGAGCCATTATATTTTTCTAAACTCCTCAATTGACGTTTTGAAAACGAATTTCTCTTTCTAAGATCATACCAATAAAAATTTCTCTTATCAAGACTATTTAAATTCTATTTTTCTTCAAAAATAAATAATTTTCTATCGCTTGTCTTCTCAAATAAATTCTTTCGTGCTAACGCTGAAATTTGTTTCTAATTATTAACATATAGTTAGATATTAAAAATTATAAGACAGATATATAGTATTGCAAATGATTTTGTTTCTATTAATCTATTTTTCCAAATCCTTTCTGAAGCTGAATAAGCTATTGAGTGTTATCTTACATGGTTTTTACTTCTTTTGATAGAAAATTTTTATATCTTAATCAGGCATTTTCTTTCTTGTGGTAGCCTAGTAGTGGTTATGGCAGAAGATGCGTAATGCTTGTATTTCCTCGCACTTCCCTATTAAGGCTCTCGTCTATCGGCCATTTTGATTTCGTGGACATGAAGTTAATCATATGGAATTTCGACTTCCGTTCTCAAATCTTTACTTATTAATCTATTTAAATGCAATGAAGTACATCTGAAACATCAAAAAATAAAGATTATTTTTAAGAAAATAAATTTTTCTCCGATTTAAAAAAATTATGTTTATTTTAATGATTCGTTTGTGAGTTTTATGGTCTTTCGGAGAAAAACTTTTCGCTCTTTCTGATGCACTTTATTGCATTCAAATAGATCAAAAAGTAAAGATATGAAAATTAAAGTCAAATTTCCATAGGATTAATATTACGCTCACGAAATGAAAATGGCCAGTAGACGGGAGACTTAAAATACACGGTTGACCATTAAAATTGTAACACCACGAAGGAAAGCAAAAACAAAACAAAAAAAAATGTTCATGTAAACAGTACGACATGAAGACAAAACGATTACATTTCCAAACATTTGGGGGTTCACAAGGATGCGAAATCTGTAGAAACAACTTCTGCCCCTGGAAGCTAAAACGGCTCTTACTCGGTTAGGAATAGAGTCAAACTGGACTTGGATGACAGAAACGAGCAACTCATTCCACGAGGTTTCACTTTTTGCCCCACTTCTTAAACCGTATTATCTGGAGAGGGATGGCGGGCCAGTCCCTCAGTAACCCATAACCAGATATTTTCAAAGGGTGACAGATCTGGAGACCGTGCAGGCCAGAGCAGTAATCGAATACATTGTGTATTGAAGAAGGTCATAACTAAACATGCAACAAGTGGTCTTGCATTATCTTGGTGGTAGATGGCGTTTGGATGCCTTCAATAACATATAGGGCACAACCACTGGACGTAAGATGTCAGAAATGTACCAATCTGTATTCAAATTATCGTCGATCCGAACTAGAGATGTGCGTGTCGTGTACTCAATAAGTGCACAACTATGCAGGGCCCTTATGCCGATATCGAATGCAAGCAGGGGGGAAGAAGTATCCTCAGAACCTCCCAGACACATGTACGGCCATCAGAATATTGGCTCGCAGAACCGGGGAGCGTCTAAAAAAACGACATTTACGTTTTTGTCATTCGGTGCACCAGAGTCGCCGTCTCTCTGTATGCTGCATTGTTAAGGGAAGCCGTAGTAATGATCTCCGTGCTGACAGTCCAGGCTGCCGCAAACGTCGTCGCACCACACGAGCGGATACAGTTCGGGCATCAAACATACCCATTTCTTGACTAATGATCTGTGATGTGGTTGTACGATTTTGCAGGGCCGATCTCACATTATGTCATTACTCTCGAACTTTAGTCAATGGAGGGTGTAGAGATCCAGCATGCTGTTTAGTATGACCCTCAGCTACCCATTGATTCCATATTCGCATGACAGTGATCGGGCAATATCAAAAAACTATAATCCATACTCTCGATAGGCAACGATCCTGCCTCTATTGAATGTCGACACTTGCTGGTAAATATTTCTTCTTATTCGAGGCATAGCACGTTAGTCTGGGTAAACTTCGACCTTACAAAGCGCTTTCCGAAAGAGAAATCCACTACGCAACTTTCCTTTTATGCAGTGCTTCAGATGTCGTTTCTCCCTCCTACTTCGTCTAAATGCGCAGAAATACTAATCATTTGCATATTCTAACCTCTTCTTTTCATGTGATTTTAACGTTCGTCAGATCATTCCTTCTTGGTTTTGCAATTTTAATGACCAGCAGTGTATTTAAAGGCCAATGAGAATGTAATCCATGTAAAAATATAAAGTTGTGTGATTCTATTCATAAGATAATCCCTATATTTTCCACGTGCCTTAAGATTTCACGTTCACAATATATAGAATTAAGAAAAGAATTTCTCATTTTTTTTATTCATATTATTTTATAAGACATTTAATGCAACTATTTTACATAACAGTGACTTTGCATGAAGTGATGACTGTGTCATGAAGTTACGTCTACATCACGAAGTGGCGACTATTCTGTGAAGCGTTGACTGTTCCATGAGCAGTGATCATAACATGAGAGGGGTAATTGTAATTGAAAGATGCAGTTGCAAAGTTTATGATGGCGTGCAGTTTACATATTTTCAAAAAAAGTTGCATATATCAATTATAAAGATATGATTTGAATGAGCAACGATAAATGATACATAAGAAATAAAAAAATACGTCACTGAAGTAAGTGACCAAATTAATAGGGTCTTGTGTGGAATATATTAATGATTTATTATTAGGTTCCACACACACAAACACATATAATACTATTATTTATCCAATTCCATGAAATAACGCCAAACCCTACTACAGATGTTTGTTATTACGCTTCATTCATTTTTTATTTTATCAAATAGTTTCTCTTTTCACAAAAGTTCAAGTATTTAAATGACGGGCTTGAAATTTGAAATATTCCTTTTTTGGATTGTATCCAGGGATTTCTCAACTTCCTTATTATAAATCTTGAAATGAAATTTTGTAAGGGACTCCAATAGTGGCCTGAGAGGAACTTTGAGATTAAGCCGAGATTTTTTTTTCTAATGAATTTAACGAATATATGAATGCATTGAAAGAAGTTGCATTTTTGAAATATTATTGATAATAAAGAAAAGAAGGAAACCTTAATTGATTGTTATAAGATTCCAAAATTTGTAAGGAAGTTCCATGTGTTCTTGACACTTCCCGAACAAATCCTATCAGCTTAACTGACATTAGATATTTAATAGAAAAGAGATATCGATTACTAGAGAAACAACATTTAACGGAAGTTTTCGAAAACTTTTGCTGAGCTTTGAAAAATTATTAAGAAATGAAGCATAAAGAATATAAGTGAATAATATCAAAATTTGTAATATCAAAAAAATTAATACCTATATTTTTAATAACTTATATTCAGACAGGGAATGTATAGTTTTTATTAGATGCATAAATTTTCAAACAGTAATGAATTTTTATGAAATGTTCATGCTTATTCAATACGCTGTGTGTGTGTGTGTTTTCTGAAAGTACACCTTTTTAACAATTTATTTGCCTCGATAAGCTAATGGCCTTGGTTATGGATTCCTGGCTGCTTTGTTTCTGTCGAGTCGTTGGTTCAAGACCTGATGACACTTAGGTTCCTTCGTGCAACGGAGCTGATGCCCGTCAAATTTGGTTGATGTCTCAAATACTCCCATTGGCGTGATGAGGAAGTTTGGAGAGAGAGTTGCCAGGTCAGGTGTCATCCTCGTCATTTGATCGAGGTTCAAAATGGCGAGGTCAGTCCCCAATAGCTCTCGTGTTGCTTCTCTGTCTGACGTTAATAAGCAATCACAATATTAATAACTTACAATAATTTTATTACACCTATACGGATTGAGTATTATCATTAGCATTTTGTTAACTAAAATTTGATGTTTATGGATTCATATATACCTTATTAATGTATTAGATTTCTCTAAAATTAATGTAGTTAAGTTTTTTTTGAATCATCAGTAATGACACCATTTCTGGTCACAGCGATGAAAATAATTAAAATTATTAGAGTGTCGCATTATTTTGACAACTACTTAATTCAATTAGCAAGTTATTTAGCAAATGAAAACAGATTTAATGTTTTAAATCCATAATAAATAACTTTTAATGTAATTAGCTTCATTTAATATAATATTTTCATACTCAAAATTAACAGAAGTAAGGCACAATGCTTTTATTCAAAACTCTGCAAAATATAATCTGTTAACCTCTCTCGGTGTATTCAATTCCAACCATGAATATCAAAAACTAGGCTGATTACTCAATTTTTTTTCACTTACATTTTAAGAAAGAGAAATGAAGTAAGGTTTTAGAGAATGCATGTTATTTCAACAAACCATGTTTAGCAAAAAGCACTCACCAACCATGTTGGTGACATTGCTATGACATTGATATAAACTGATGAACAACAGATGATATTCAGTAAATACAGAGCTGTGATCGGCTATGTAAAGGGAAATAAAATGGTACATTGAATGACTATTAATTACTGACGTTGCACTTAGAAATAACAAGAGGGCTACTAACTCAAGCAGACTGAACTCACTCAAAGGATTTAGAACTATTAAACCGGTCTTCCGAGAATGAACCCCCATAATAATATCATGAGGAAAATCCTAAAATAACATTTAAAAAATCAGTTAAATTTCATGTAACATTATATTACAAACAATAGCAAGTAGATGCACAATAATGTAAAAGACACTAAAAATAGTAAGTAGCTTTACAGATCTCAGATCTTTGTAAAACAGAAGGCCAAAACTAGTCCCGAATGCTGTATCGAAGCACAGATTTATATCACTAATTTAGTGAGTGAAGAAAGTAAAAATATCCGGTAAAGGGTAAAACGAAAATGGACATTGAAATAAACGTTATTTACTCTACATACAATTTACCACGAATATTATTTACATTAAAAGCATATTGAGAAAGAAGTTCTTAGAAACAATAAAGAACAAAAGTATATGAATCACTTTCAACGAAAATATACAAATAAATATAAAGAAAACCGAACCAACAGACAAAGGAACATTATATGGATATATCGGTGACGAACCTCGTAATTCTGAGCCCCGATTAAATTACAAGAACGACTCCAGTGGTGGTATTTTCCTCCATACTTGCACACCACGTCAAAGGAAGGACTGGATCCTCGACAGATTTAACATGCATTAGACCCGCTACTCGGTTGATTTTTAATGACATCAGGACTCGTACCCATGACTCAATGTAAATAACGCCAGTGGCGAGTATGATACTCGACTACCGTGTCCGATATGAAATTACGCAAGCAATTATTCGGCTTTAAGATGAGTGATGCGACAAGAATCAGTAATTGTGTGACGCATTATGGGTAAGATGAAAGATCTAAGCGCCTCTGATTAAGGGAAAATTTCTGAGCCCTACAAATGCGTCACTCTATTTTGGGAATGGACCAAAAGCTGGAATTTTCATGAGTTCTTATGTCAGGTACTCGAGCTTTCGGTCGTTTCGCAGTCGCCTTTTCACCGACAGGATAATCAGTCGGCAGCTGATCCATTATCAAGCAAAAATAAAATACGTAATATGGGTTGCTTATTATTTATAAGTGTGACGCCTTATGGGGAAGGCGAAAGATCTAAGTGCCTCTAATTGTATGCAAATTAATGGGTCATTTGTTTTTGAGTGTACAACCATGAGCAGAGATTGGGTTCGACTTTTTTCAAGTGTCATACAACTTTTCAACTGAATTATTCTTTTATTTTCATTTCATCGTTCCTTTTATCTTCTATTATCTCACACATGAAAGTAGTTCATTTCAGTAAATAATCATATTGTTACGTTAAGCGCTTGATCACTGTTAATAGTCAGTTACTGATCTCTATAAATCATCAGGAAGAACAGAGTAACAATTGGTAGGATGGTCACGATCTCGAGAGCATTGTGACCCGCGTTATTTCAGTAGAGCTGTAGGTGCCGGCCAATTCACTTTGATTCTTTCGGGGATCAGATGGGATATTTTAAGAGTGGGTTGCCATCTCGGGCGTTGTACTAGTCACTGGAGAATTGCCATCAACTCTAATGTAGCTTCTAGTGTGAGATTAATAAGCTATCATTCCCACACAATTCTTATCCCTGATGAGAGTTCTCTCCGTATTTCTCTAAGTTGAAATGAATTCGGTGTATCAATGAGATGGAGCCAAATATCTTCTTAGCGTATAATATTAAAAATACAAAAATATTCATAACTTTAAAGATAGGTATTTTTGTTTCTTAGATTCATCTTATTTTAACAACTGATATATGTTATTCCATAATTCATAATTTCATTGAATTCGTTTAATGTTTACATATAATACATTACTTAAGATATATTTTATAATAGAGTAAGAAAATGATTTACGATGAAATAAATAAAAACGTTCTGTTAGAGTCCACCGTATTTTAGTGAGAATATCCATCGTCTTATTTTACGTGAAACGATTTATTGAAGTATGAACACTAAAATTAAAACATTATGCCCCCTCCGAATTAAATAATAACAACAAATTACAACATATATATCTTCCATATGTTATAACTAGTACAAAGCATTCATCTCTATATGTAAACAAACATCTTAACGCATTACTGGCTAAGTTAATTAATCATAATTTTTACAAAAATTTTATTAATACATTTTCAGTACAACTATGGCTAATTAAACCCACACAAAATACTATGTTTAAGGGGAAAATCGTAAGTACTTACTCGCAACTTGAGCCAAAGTCAACAACAGATTCATACAGAATTATAATGAGGTATTTTAGTGGTTTACATCCCTGAAAATTAGTTTTAAAAATAAATAAAACCTCTAGAACAAACAACTCGTATTTTTTTGCGTAGAAATTTTAAAACGATCTAGGTGGAGATACCGTTTTCGCTTCTTATATAGATAATCTGCACTATTTTTTGCAATATCGATACTTTTTTGGAGTTCGAGAACAAATAAAATAGGTTATACAAAAAAAAACCACTATTACATCTGACGTCAGGTATTTGTTCACGCAATAGAAATCCTTTACTACAAGTTCATAATTTAACCGTTTTATGTAAGGGACTTAACATATCAATTATACAGAACAATTTCGTAAGTTCAGTAACGATATGCTATAACGTTCCATTTTCATTTAAAAAGTTTTAATTTAAAGACAAAATTTCTTTTGACTACGCTAAAATAAACTACGCATGAACTTCAGGCATCTTTTGATCTGTTAAATGATGCATTATTTGAATTTCTATATTAGTAGAAATAAAAATAAATAATAACACTAAGATAAAACGAAGTAAAATAAATTCATATAACAATGGACTAAATTTATGTGACGTCACGATCACATAACTTGACCACGTGATATCCGCCCAAGTAGTTAAACAAGTCTTGTATTCGTTCGTTTCGCAATGCGCTTGTGAAACGTGTTATGCTTCATAAGCTTAAGTGCCTTGCTTTTTACTAAACATACCACTTTTTAATTGAATGAAAAATGATCAGCAAACTTTGGTTTATATATTTTTCACCTTAAATAAATGCAAAAATTGAAATTTTGGATGGCTGTAGAATAAATGTATTGAATCATTCTTTTATCAACAAGCTGAAATAATGGCTGCAAATTTATTTTGTATACATACAGACATCCTAATTTAACTATGATTTTCTAGTACTTAAAAAAGTATTTTTACTTCTTATCTTTAAAATTTAATTTAATAATATTATTTGATGAAAGTTCGTAGATTTTTAATATATGTTAGTCTTCTCTCTCTCTCTTGTTTTAAATATTTGCATAAATTTGCGGTACTGGGAAGCATACTCGTTATATGGAGTTTCATTTTGTGATGTATTTGTTTTTAGAAAGAAATACTGAAGATAATTATTAAAAATAAAACTTGATACTTGAATATCTTTTCTTTGAGTAAAAATGCCATCTTGTTTCAAAAATTTTCTTCTACTGACGACTTTATTTTCTTCATCTTACGTATTATTTAACGTATACTTTATGAAGTTTTTATTACAGAACTTCGAATCACAAAATTTTTGCATTTACTATGTGTAACAAAACTATTACTTTTAGAAAAAAGGGCAACTGTTATGAGATAATAAATGTACTTTGAAATTATTCCTCAAATTTAAATAAATTCGAGTGCTTTAAAAAATTTTTAATTAACAAAAATAGATTCGATTGAAGAGTTAAATTCTTTTCAAAACAAATGTGTAAGAAATCGGAGCTAGTAGTTCCAGAAGCAATTCAGTTAATTAAGAATTATTTTTATGTTTTTAGAAGCAATATATAGTTTTGTTAAAATATATAATTTGTTTCCTTCATATACAGAAAATTGAGTCACTTAAAGTTCAGTCATTTAATACTTTATTGGAAATATCTTGGAAACATTATGATGAATATTAGATTTTCCATAGTAAAAATCTTAGTGTACAGCATTTTTTTCATCTAATATACATTTCTTTTTGAATTAACATTATAACAAAGCTAATACCTAAAATTAATGATTTGCTGTACACACACACACAAAAAAAAAACATATCACATTTTTGAAAAATTTATTCTGAATATAGTACACATACATATCAGACATTTAAAAATAAAACATTCGCAATTTTAAAACAAGAAATATTAAAAAAATATATAATTTTTTAATTCCTACACATGAAAGCATGTCGTTTTAAAAATCATTTATAAATATTTCTATCTAATCCATATTATAGTCCATAATAATATATATAACTCCATCCCCATTGGTTCAACATAGTTTATGTTTTAATGTAACGTACAATGAGGTATCATTTAAATATATCAAGTTCTAATATGTAAAGGTAAATAAACCGATTTTTTACTTTTTTCAAATCAACAGCATTTTGTCAAGTTACTAACTATGAGTGAAAATGTTTTTCAAACAGTGTTGTTTCAAATAAATGTGTTATTTATGCATCGTTATTATGTGGACAATTCTTTAATTTTTCGAAAGAGAGATAAGTTATCTCTCCCAAGCAATTAATACAGCTATATGTTTGGAATATACTGTACCATATTATAGCATAAACTATAACATGTAAGAATTTCTGCTTGGTCTATTAAGCCATCCTTTCTGCATAGAAGTTCATGCTACTTTGAATTATGAACTTGGACACACTTAGATCCCAAAACATTTGTTATACAAGGAATTTTAAAGTTTTTTTTACTAAACACATGGGATATTTTTAACTGGTGTTAGTGGATTAAAATTTACTTGGACAGAACTTGTCTCCTTATGACTATAAAAACGTATTAATTTAACAAGATTTTTTTAGAAATATCACAAGTGTTTTCAATTATAACAAAGCAGTATGGTTATATGAAAGCATAGCTTATTTGCATTACGTATTTGCAATAACATAAATCTAAATTAAACAATATGGTTCAGTTTATAATTAAATCAAAATATCCATTATGCATTAGTATGTAAGTGCATTTAATTTTTATACATAATGTCGCATATTGTAGAGAAATTTTGAAATATAGAATAATAAAAAGTATTGAAATTGATTTCCGTGCTTCATTTTGCCAATTGCTTTTGTTCATTTTGTAATTTCTGACCTAAAACAATTATTATAAAATTTACATGAAATTACTCTCTTAGAAAGATTAAGTGCCTACAAAAATATTTTGTAAACTTGTCTATTTTAAGACATACAAGCTATTTTAAAATTGAATATAAAAATAAAACTAAAGTTATTCTAAATTGAAAAACACTACCTTTAATATTTGTCTATAAAAAGTGTTTTGGGGCCAAAAATATATTTTATGGAGAAATTACGGTTATTGATTAACCATCTCTAAAAGCAGAATTTTAAATTATGTGATTTTAGCACTTAGATATGCGTCATGATGTATATAACTTTTTCAATTTTATTTTGACCTATATTATATTCTATTGCAATAGCCACTGCTATAATGTTTTGATGTTTGCGCATGTTGCTTGAAGTTGAGTTCATTTTTTACGTGAATGAATCAAATAGTATGACTTATTAGTATCTGAGTAAATTGCGTAGAACTTATAATTCTATATTTTTTTTAAATAATCTACCAAAATAAGGTGAACATTTATTACATTCACCAAATAATTAAATTAGGCGTGAATCATACATAGCAAAAAATTAATAATGTTACCAACATATATGTCTACAAAAACAAACCGGTGTGGTATTCGTTAGCATAAGATTTCTCTATGTGCTAGTTTTATACAACTTGTACATTAATTTTATTTCGATTAATATATTTAATATCATATTTCTCACATTATTCAACTATTTACATTCGGTAGGAAATAATTTGAGAACGCAAGTGTATATATATACGCGTTTGTTCTGGATATCTAATGCAATTTAATCCAATCAAAGTAAATCAATCATGAACTAATTTTTAAAATTTGAATTGATTCCTTATAATGTATAAGTTATTCATTTTTACCTTTAATTTTAGTGGAATAGTTATGCAGAAAACAATTATGTTTATACATTCCCTTGTGAAAATTATGTAATAATAATCATTATAATAGTTAAGAAACTACTTTTATTAATTGTCTGCAAAATATTAATTTTTTTATGCCGTCAAGAAAGTCTTAGATTCATTATTCGAATGAATGAAGTAAGAAATCTTTGTTTAAAATTAAATTTATTTGTCTGAAAGTTTCGTCTGTTTAAAAATATAAAAAACAAATGGGTTGAAAAATTAATGGTATTTTACTATAACAGTCTTCCTAGTGTTAAAAAAAGCGTAAACGAATACAGTTTTAAATTTACAAAAAAATCAGAGAGAGAGAGAGTTGAATTATAGTTAAGAAATAATGTGACATACAATAACATATAATAAAAAGCATACATCTATGAAAACTAATTAAAGAGCAATATAGTGTCGTTTGGAAATACGCCTACGAAAGTAAAATGTATTTAGGCTGGAATTGGGTATCCCCATGATATAATCTGAAAGCATCAAATAACAATTTAATTTTTTCTAATGATACATTTTAAAATCAGATTCTTAAGCTATTATTTAACTTTATTATTATTTAACTTTATTATTATTTAACTTTATTATTATTTAACTTTATTATTATTTTATTTAAATGCGAGGGTCAGGGAAATATTATGTCGAAACAATATTAATGTTACTCCTATTTAACAAACTTCGTCCTTTCATTTTCCCTCTGGGACTTATTCCTTTAGGAAAATTTGCAATATGCGACCCCTAGGTGACCAAGTAATCTTTCCTAACTTTTTTACTTTTCAATTAACTACCAAATTGACCAAATGTTATGTTCAGTCGAGTCTCATGTTTGATTCTTGCTTCCATAAAAAATTCATTCTGTAGTAGAGATAATGCATGTTGTTTTTAGTGGCTCGAAATTAATATTATTAACTCGCATTAATGTGGTAGGGAAGTTAGAAGAGTAAAATAGCATGTATCTTCAACATCATTTATAGTGGTTCAAAATTATTCGATTTATCTCTAATAATCTTTATGTTGCTTCTAATTGCCACTTTAATAAACAATCTAAATCTGTGGAGATTCAAACTATTTTCATGTTAGGATGGTGTGTAAGTTTGGAGAATGAAGTTCCATTTCATGAATTTTACTTGTCACTTGACTGAGATTAAAAATTATGAGGTGTGCAGTCAACAACCCTTATTTTGCTTTTAAATACGATTTAAAGAAACAATAATTCAATGAATCAATTAATAAACAATTAATCAAAAAAACTTGATAGCTAAATACTTCCTTTTTTCTTTCTTTTATTGCTTTATATCTGGATCTAAGATACACAATTATAACAAGTATCATGATACGCATAACAACTAGTTAATTAAAGAATGTATGATGCAATTTGACCAATTACTGGGTATTTCGAAACGCATAGGCTAAAATTTAAGGGGTGATAGAAAACATTTAAACAATCACTTTTCACCAACAATCCACAGGTGGAGAGCAAGAGGAGAACCACCAGACGGTGCTGTAATGGAAAGCATAAAGCGGGAGTTTTCCTACAGAACGTCATTTCTATCGTGGAATTTAGATAGAATGCATGGCGACGAAAAGTAATTGGGAAAAGGCTATGCTTCCTGAAATCCACAGTAGAAATGACGATGTGAAAAAAAAATCCTCCCGATTTACGCTTTCCGTTACAGCACAGTCTGACGATTCTCCTCTTGCTCTCCACCTGTGGATTGAATGGAAAAATTGCTTGTTTAAATGTTTTCTATTATCCCTTAAATTTAAGCTCATGGATTCCGAAACACCCTATATGGCCATTAGATCAATGACCAACAAATCCTTTCATTTCTTAAGATTCCCGTCTTCCGGCCTTTTTGATTTCGTGGGCGTAATGATAATCCTATGGAATTTCTACTTTTTCTCTCAAATCTTTAATATTTGATCTATTTGAATGCAATTAAGTGCATCTAAAAGAGCATAAAAAAAAAAAAAAAAAAAAAAAAAAAAAACTGATTGCTTCTGAAGAATTAATTTTTTCCTCCAATTTTAAAAAAAATTTTTACACCTATTTTAATGATTAGTTTGTGAAATTTCACGGTCTTTAAGAAATATTTCAAAATATTTTAAGAAATCGGAGGGAAAAAGTAATCCCCTTGAAGCCTTCAGTATTTCCTGCTCTTTTTGATGCACTTGATTGCATCCAAACAGATCAAGTAGTAAATATTTAAGAGCAAAAGTAGAACTTGTATACAATTAGCATTATGTTCGTGAAATCAAAATATCCGGTAGACGGGAGCCTTAAGGCTCCCGTCTAGCCGCCATTTTGATTTCGTGGACGTAATGTTAATCCTATGGAATTTTGACTTTAATTCTCACATCTTTACTATTTGATCTATTTGAATGCAATAAAGTGCATTTGAAAGAGCAAAAAATAATCTATGCTTCTGTGGAATTACTTTTTTCCTAAGATTTTTAAAAATATTTGAAAATATTCTTTAAAGACCGGAGAACTCGCAAACAAATGATTAAAATAAGAATAAAAATATTTTTAAAATTCTTAGGAAAAAAGTAATTCCACAGAAGCATTCATTATTTTTTGCTCTTTCAGATGCACTTTATTGCATTCAAATAGATCAAATAGTAAAGATATGAGAGTTAAAGTCAGAATTCCATAGGATTAACATTAAGCTAACGAAATCAAAATGGCGGGTAGACGGGAGCCTTAAAGGCCGATAACGGTACGATTAAATCTCTTTTTTGTACCACTGGTACTGGTGTAAAATAAATTTTAGTTTTCTCTATAAAATCAGGCAGACACTTCACCTTTCTAGTCGTAATAGTAATCCGGCGTTTTTACACTGTCCAACTAGTCTTAAAACATTACTTTAAGCCTTCTATTTCAGTGGAATAATGTAGGCTGTTATCACAAAACCGTGCGTTTTTTCTAGTTCTAGTTATTTCGTGGGTTTGAAACTTTATTTGGGAGCACTGTATTAAAGCTCATTCAATGATATCTAGTTTTTGCTCTTTATATGCGTTTTTGTAGTGACACTCCGGTAATCCGGTGATGTTCTAGTCTGATACCTGCCTGATTACTGAGAAAGTAATACAATTCGAAGTTTTTAACTGCCAGGTTATGAAAGTTTGCTGATTGAGGGGGAAGTCGTCTCTGTCAATTAGCCGTTATTTAAAATCATGAAGTTAGCCGTATATTTCAAGATCGATTGTTTTATTATATTGATCTATGCTTCAACAAATTAAGAGTTTACACAATTGAATATCATGATTTGAACTCTTCATTTTATTATTAAATTTATGGTGGTGACTTTGAAATTAGGAAGAGTATCGAGGATTTTCAAAAATTCTTCAAAGGAAATTATTATTAAATATAGATAAAATATAGTATGTGATTAAAGTGATGTGAAGTTATAAGCAATTATAAAGAAAGGGCTGAATTGAAGAATGAAGGGAGGAATTGAATGGTCATGGACGTTAAAATTTCCGTCGAGTTGCGGGTTTGCATCCTCCTACCGCTAAAGACTCACCTTATAGTGGGACTTATACACGTTAAACCTAAAGAGGCAACAAATCCTTCCGATGGCGTGGTGTAAACGTTTAAGAGGAAGGTGCCAGTTCAGGTGCTGTTCTCGTCACTTGACCAAGGTTCAAAATTACGCGGTTCGTCGTCTATAGCTCTCGCATTATTTCTTAACGCGACTGCTCTAGACAATTTCACCATAGCAACAAACGTGCATAAATTGTGCAGTCTCGGGACTTAACAGCATGCGCAGTTCCAACAACTCTTAACACCACTTAACGCGCGTTTGAGTGTCAAATGCTCTGAAAGAGTCAAAAGATACAGTTTCTATTTTATGTCTCGCTTTCATGTCTGTATCGCCTATGTGATGTCAGTTAGTCCTTTGTCTGCTTTCAATTTGATGATCGCTTGTATAAGTAAATAAGTTTTTAAAAAAATTATAGTAAAATAATTCGAAATAAAAACCAACGTTTATAAAAACAACGTTTTTATATGGTGGCAAAGTTTATTAAAAAACTTATTTAAATATTAGTTAAAACTGGTCGCAAATATCTAAATATTGCATTGTTAGGCAAATAAGAACGGTTCCCAAAATTTCAGAGCTCTAGCTTGATGGGAAGTTGGTTAAATTAACGATAGACAATTTGATGACACACTGATACACATACATACAGACACACACCAAGTGAAATACATAACAACGTTAAAACTAACTAAAATTAATTAATCCGGTAAATTAAATGGTTGGAATACAGTTTAGTCAAACCACTCTTGGAGACAGGAATTATTTGGCGGTATTTTGCCAAATGTTGCTAAATTGGTCCGCGAAGCGGACTTAACATTCAGCCAAAAAAAAAAAAAAAATCGCCAAGTTTGGCAATTATTCAAATTGCGCCAAGTGATTGGGCTAAACTGCATATTTTTAAAAAAAATATGAGTTAAAACTTGTCGCAAACGTCTAAATATTGCATTGTTAGGCGAGTACGAACGATTCCCAAAATTTCAAAGCTCTAGCTTGATGGGAAGTTGGTTAAATTAACGATCGAAGATTTGATGACACACACACTCCAAGTGAAATTCAGAAAAACGTTGTAATTAACAGAACCACCTATGTATAATTCAGCGACTTTAACAAACAATCAGTCAAAAATAATGTGATTAATTTGAATTGGATATTTTGCTTGTTCTTTAATATGTTTTTTAAGTTTGCGGAGGATTTTGTATTTTCCTATTAAAAACATTAAAACAGAAATTAATCAGTTTTGATTTATTTATTTGACATAATATATGTGTGTCAAACGATATATTTAAATGCTGTAATGACGTTTTTCTTTAATGTGATGATTTATCTCTGGTTGTCAAAAAAATCTAATCTTTTTCTACTTTACAATGGTTATTCCGTTTAGATATTACCATTATACTCGTATATTGTTATAAATAAATGAGATAGTGATAGTTTGAGATAGCATAAAATAGTAACAAAGCTAACGCTAATACATTCCTTCGTTGTTAAAATATCAAACCGGTTTAGTGTCATTTTTAATTTATTATCATGGATTCAGTGTTAATGCAATTGTGATTGTATTTGCAGTTAGAGATAAAAATAGATATTTTAATGCACAATCATATATTTAATAAAAAGAACTCCATTTCTTGATTTCCGAGTTGCCAAGTTTAATTTTTCATAATTTAAAATGGAATGTAATATAAGGGAATATTTTTCTCGTTCTTCAAATTTTCCTTTATTGAAAATGTATGTTTATTATACATATTCATATATTATTCCCTTTTGAAAAAGCTTTAAACACTTTAATCCAGTAACTAATGGACTTGTTTATGAGTAATTCCTTTTCTTTGATGCCTTATGTTGAAATCTTATCTAAGTATTAGAAAATTATATTAAAATGGAGCTTTGATTCTTGTATTACTGTTTTGTCAGTTTAAATATAATACTCAGATTCACGAGAGTGAAAATATGTGCCAATAAAATTACAAATAACGTTTTTGACTTGCGCATTTTATTCGTGTATCATAGATTGTTAAACTTGGACATTATTGTGAAGAATATATTAATTAATCATGTATAGTATTGAGTTTTATTTAATCTATGTGCTCATAATACGAGAACCGCGTAAAAAAAGTAACCGCGTTAGGAGTGGAGAAAGATAATGTTGGAGCTCACTGCAGTATCTATAATCGTTTCTCCGTTGTTTTTTTTAAGTTTACGAGTCCTGCGCATCCTAAAAATAGTCGTCATAGCTTTCCTGGCCAATGAGGCCGTTTTTGCATTCTAGGGTGTACTGCCTTCTATTATTCGAATTCTGGGTCACCACTTCGGTGAATGGTTGTTCACCTTCAGTTATGCGGGAGCGATTTGAAGTAATTAACTGCGGGTTCCCTTGTGCTGCTCCTTTGATAGCTGGTCTAGAAAGGAATTCACTTCCAGACCAACTAATAACTGATTTTCGTTTTCGGTTGCGATTTGTGGGAGAAGGCCACCTCAAGTATAGAAATAGCTGAATTTTTGCATCGATTTTACTCTGTTTTCATGTCTGAAACTGATACTACAGTTTTAGATTATATTATTCTCGAGTTTTTAAGAATGAACAAAAAAAATCACAAAAATAGCGAAAACTTCTCGGTTTGGCAGATCATCTGGAAACACCTCCTGCACATGCATAATTTTGAATGGATAGCCTTGCAGCATGTTTCATAAAATTTGAGGAACTGTGATGAAAGACATGTCTAATGTTCAAGCAATTCTCCGCTCACTGTGTGTTCCAAAACACTTGCTTCTCGCTTTTTCTTAAAATATGCTCGAGGTCAGTGAAGGACGACCTCCACCACCCTCTGCCCCACTTCACGTCAAATGAATCCGTTTCTTCAGATTTCTCAATCATTTTTTTTCATACCAAACTCTGTCATCGGACCAGATCTGCTTTTTTAAATAATTTTAAAGTCCGGAATTTCTTCAATGCAATTGCTGAGCAGTCATCGTTCATGAAAAAGAGCTTCATAAGCAGAGCTCGATATTTCTGTGATCGAGTCATGACTACCTTCTCAGACGCAGAATAACAAGATCTGCACGTTTTCCGACTTTTTATCAAGCGCGTAATGTGCTGTTTGTATGTCATGACTGTAAATTAGCATCTTAAAATTCGCAAAGAATTCACAGCAATCGTTTTTTAGTTCCTGACTAGTACAGCTCCTTACCTCTGCCACTTTTGAACTAGACTTTTCCTTCGCAAAACATAACTACCTTTTCTTTACGTATATTCATATGAAATATCAGGTCTTTCTTACTAGAGCTTCTTTTTAGACCCTCTTGAAAGTGCAACTTTAATTATAATCACCTTGTATATTATGGTAGTGTTATATATATGTAAGACAAGTTTTTAGCAAGGTATTTTGAAAAAGAATTCTAAAAAGATGAAAAATTCTGATTACAAATAACCAAAAACAATATAAATTGCAAACATAGAATTTGTTTCTGGGATATTTTACAATAAATGACAAACAAAAATATCTATTAATCTACAAACTAATAATGAAAGTAATTAACTTAAGACTACGGAATAACGTTATATCTTAATTATACTAAAACTTAAAATAGTAAATGAACAAAACTAACCAACAAATAAGAAAATATTGCGTCCATACCATAGGTCAAATAGGTAACTATCGATGAAATAGTAACTAGAATAGCACAAACGAATAGAATTCTGTGTTGTCATTAAATCCGAGCGGAATAATTTCTTTTTTAAAGAAAAATTCACGATTCCGTGTTGTAATAAATACAGACGTAACAGATGTACTATCGCAGAAGACGGAACGAGAATTAAAAAAATGATATAAATAGCAAAAAAGGAAAAAAAAAGATTAGAACAAATATTACGTACGCGATTATTATAACGATGGGTTTTGTATACACTCAAGAGTCTGACTTATTACAATAACGAGTATAATACTTTCGAAGTTCGTTTTTTATCATACACCTCATAATTTGGAAGTTCTTTCTTCAAAAGGAAGAAAAAAAAAACTGAATATCCAATTAGATACCTTTCCTTCCATTCCACTGGAGTGTTATGATTTCAAATTTATTCAAATAATTATTTTACATCTATATATTAGTTATTCAATTTTACTTACATTTTTAAATACATTACTTTATATAAGAATTAAATTATTCTGATAGTTAATAACCCACATGTTTAAAATTGTTTCTTTTATTCTTTTTTTTTCTTTGTATTTTGATTCCTTATAAAATTTCACAAATTTCATTTACATCAATAAAAAAAATTATCACAAAAGGCATTTAAATTCATTTCCACATTATAAGTTAGTTTCAAAAGTTTATACGGGCTTATAATTTTAAAAGCGTTACGAGGTGTGTCTATTAAATAACGATGTTAAATAACTGTTGCTGTAAACATTTAATTTTGATCCCACTCATATTTACTTGTCATCACCTTCCTCCTCTATCGCTACAATGCTTCATGTGAATCTGCCATTCTTCAAAATAGTGCTGAAAGTCTTCTGTCAACAGTTTGGTGATGGGTTCCGCTTTCTTTCCCCAGCTTCAGCAGACACAAAGTTAGTTACTTTTAATGCTGATAAACGATAAAAGGAACAAATAACTAGAAGTAGCATGCGCAAGAGCCGATAAAAAGGTTGGATGGTCTAACACTGGGTTGCTATACTTGGCTGAAAACCTCTTGATGGGCAATGTGGAATGAGTTGTCCTTCCAGAATTCAGGTCGTTTTTTCCCTTATTCTTTCACAGAGCTCAGCAAAAAAGATAGGGTTGCAATGTTGATTAAAAGTTTCACCTCCAGGAACCCAGTGAAGGTACACAATCCCATGAATATCGAAAAAAATAATTATTGCTTTGAATTTTGATTTGCTCATTCGAGCTTTCTTGGCTTTCGGCAAAGATGGGCTCTTCCAGTGCATAAATTGTCGCTTCGTTTCAGGATCATACGTAAAAAACCACGATTCGTCATATGTTACAATACTTTACATTATGTTCGGGGAATTTTCATTGGTGCTAAAAGTGTCAGAACAAACATGTTTACGAAAAGTCATTTCAGTAATAGGATTCTTAGCCAATTCTTACAGTCTGAACAAATGCACAAATACTTAGCCGACAGTTCGATCGAACAAGATTACCGATTTTTTCCGACATTGTCATTTGTTTTTGACGTGGAAGGTTGACCTGGTTGTGAATCATCTTCAACATTTTCTCGGTTATTTTGAAAACGCTTAAGACACTCAAAATACATGCGCGCGATAAGCATTCATTGTCATAGACTTCTTTCAATAAATTACAAGTTTGAGAGCGGCCTTTCCAAGTTTCACGTGAAATTTTCGTTCACAATTCATTGTTCACTCCCATTTTTCCTGCGAAACAAAGAAAAAATATAACTGTAATGCGAGCGAAGGCTAAGGGTATACGGATTTGTGTTTACAGAAGTGAGATGTATGTGTACTTCTTCTGAAACAGCGTCAGTCTCGTTATTTAATAGCCAAATCTCACATTTTAAGAAAATTCAGACATTAAACCGCTTAAATTTTCCCTTTTACTGAATCTGTTATTGAACACGAATGAGAACTTCGTTGATTCCATGGCTATATTAAGTGGGAATATGACTATAAATATAACTCTTGAAAATAGGAATTTAAAATTATAATTAAAGCCTCACTATAAGGAATACAATATGTGTTTGCACTCTTATTTGCAGTTTCAAAACGTATTTTTTAGGATTTTGATACTTTTTCCGCAAAATTTGCTCTACCCGTAATGCGGATATTTTCCAAATAATAAAATGAGGTTATGATCTATAGATTAAACATATTTTTTTACTACCAATTCTAACATGTTTTTATAAAATTTGCTACATTTATAACTTTGAAAGTATACAGGGAACTTATTAACACGATATTTATAATACTGAATATAAATACAAATTTAAATTTGTTTCATAAATATTTTAAGTTTGGGAATCAAATGCTTCTTAATTTTATGTATAAGTATTGTACTTTACTTAAGGTAAGATGTGTATCTAAACATCAGAACACGACATTAATAAATGTATATTTCTACTATTAATTATTAATTACTGATGCATGCATATTTATTTGTAACTGCTCTGCATTCAAACGCACCTCATAGCCGCCGTAGGAAGAATGATGACGGCGAGAACGCCAAATAACATTTAAAACTGTGGAGTTAACCATTAAACATATATTTCACTTTGAGAGCTGTATAAGTAGTATAACTGTAAATAGTTTGAAAACACTTAAATGTTCTTGCTTCGATGTTTTTTTCTTAATTGTTTTATCTGACTGTGGTATCTAAATAAAATAGTTAAATCAAGTAAATTCCTTAACACAAACACACACACACACACA
>BMAW01003162.1:0-23358 GCA_019974015.1 Nephila pilipes
CCAGTTTTAATGTCAAAAAGGATAAAACAGACGAATCTGCCATAAAAATCAATTATCAAATTAAATATCAAAATAAGATAAAACGATAAATTATTAAAGTAGATAATAATATTCAGTTCGGATATTTAAATAAAAGCCGACTATAAAATATTAAATTAAATATATCTTAGCAAAGTAAATATACCTTAAGTGAACTAAAAATAATTATAATAAACATAACGTATTATAATGTCATTCTTTTGAACCTAACACCATGTATCCTTCATTTTATGCTCACGAAATTTTGTTGGCGCCATTTTCTGAAAACAATATCATATTAGCTCAGGTTAACAAGTATAATGTTTATGGCCTAATATTAACTTTAAAGACTGTGAATTTCAGCATTGTTTATTGTTGGATAATACTTAAGAAATCTAACTTGTTTCTAATCAGATGACGAACTGACGTCTGATCAGAATTATAATGGAATACTCAAACAAGAATGTGGTACGTATTGAGCGTATAATGATTTATGTAGCTTATATTTTAGAAAATACATGAAAAGCCCATCGATGGTATCAAATTTGAAATGGGAGATGTAGATAATTAACTAGCGGTTCGTTTTCTACCAAATGCTAACGAAATTTGAAATTTTCAATGATTTTATTTATTTATTTTTGGTAAGATAATTTATTTATATTTTTAAATCATTTTGAAAAAAGTTTCATCTGAAGGCTAAAAAAAATTACGCTGTTGGAAAATTGTGTATAAGTACGGAATTTTTTTTATACCAACAAGTTGCCAAAATTATGAAAGTAGATTGTATTTAAAAATATAAATGATCTAGCGAATTTCTCTCCTCTTTCGCTCTTCTTAAATAAATAATAATCTTCCTTCTTTTAAGAAGGAAATCTTATGAAATTAAGCTTCTAGTATGTTCTGTTTTATTACATAATTTTATTACAAAATAATCAAAGCAATAACACTTTTTTAATTTACTAAAATCAATATACAATTTTATATATATATATATATATATATATATATATATATATGTAGGATTTTCTATCTAATTTTTAAGCAATTAATTTTATTTTTTCAATCTACTGTAAAACCAGTTCCTCCGATACTCATTAGATGTCGCCACGAATCAAGAGTCATGTGATAAGCTCATGCAGCGCCGCCTATCCCAGAACAAAACTGAGTGAAGCTCGTTTTCGCGCATTCTTTTGCCGCCACTTTCTCCGCTTTTCTTCTCCTTCGCTACCCGCGTCGGAAGTAAACTTCAACGCCCGAGCGCGTTCCAACGTCCATCGATAATATGGGTTAAATGAGGCAGCCATCTATCTTTATCTGATGAACAGGTCAACTTACTAATACTTTTCATTATGTAAATACTTTTCATTCTTCATCATCTCTCCTAATAAACAAGTAAAGCTACTGCAAGCTTCATCCTTGAATATCATCAACATCATTACATGGAATCCGAAATTACCCCCCTAGACAACCAGCCCATTGCGTAAGAGCAAATCATCGTAGATTCGGGATGAACAATCTCCTTCACCCCACGGTCTACATATATATATATATGCCTTTCTGCTTCAATATTTAATGGAATCCAAGATTTTAAAATATTTCGGGCTACTTCTAACATTTTGCCTCAAGTTTTGAGAAATAAAACTCGGTATAAAATATTGAAGGGATCCTACTTTCTATTGGAAACCTAGGCTTCAATCTGGTCAGCCTTATGCCTAATAGGGTCCTTCCCTTTATACAGTTTTTCAGTTAGGTTTGTTGATTTATATTTTTTTCAAAGCAAAGTAAGTAATCACACATCCAAAAATTTGCTAATGAAATTATAATGAAAAGAGCTTACCCACATCATTGGGAAAAAAGATATTTATTTATGATGTGTCTAACCCGAATTAAAATATCTATTTTAAATACAGAGCTCGTAGAAATAAAAATTCATACAATTCTAATTAAGAAGTAGAAATATTTTTTTTATGCAACTAAATGAGGTTCATAGACTCCCAACTTGAGAAGCAAAATGTAACGCTCAATTTTATGAAAATAACAATAATTTAGAAGCGAAACAGAGGAAAGAAGGAAACACAACAATATAACATATGAAACTAGATACCTTAAATAATCGTACACCAAGTGAAATCTTTAAAAAGCCACAATTCCAGTAGATGGCTACTCATCTTTTGAAAGTAAAACGATTCTCGATGTCCTTCTCGGCTTTCAAATGCTCCCTAGAATTCTATTCTACGTTAAATTTAGAAACTCAATTTAATTCATATTATCCCCTACTTAATCAAACTACTCTTGAATATAAATCTAGACATCCTAGAAGAAATAAAATTGAAAGAACAGAAAAAAATCTTACTTACAAAATGAAAGAACAAGAATACTTCTCACCTACTTAGAACAACGACATTAATTCGAATCCACTAATGAAATACGAAATATAACATGTGAGGAAATATATTACGAAGTAATTCATGTGCATTACTTTGAATGCATATGAATTACTTCGTTATATATTTCCTTTATTCTTGAATGAAAACTATGCTAATATAATGTCATTTAAAAACAGAAAATTTTTAGAAGCATAACTTATGGAACTAGGGATATCAATAAACAATTTAGCTGTCCTTATAGTTGAAATCAATTGAAAATTAATTGTAAAATCGCAAGAGTTTTATTTTCCGGAAAGAAGCTGAATCGCATTCACTTTAAACAATACGAAATTCTCTTTGCGACGATAATGTAAATTACTGTCGTTGCTGCCTAGTTACAAAATGCAAACTTTTATATTGTTTTGAAATTAAAAAGCTAATAACATTTGTCGAGATAAAAATTGCTATTACATTAAGTGTTTCATCAATCAAAAATCTGAACATTATACTTTTACACACACATACACACACACACAAATATATATATATATATATATATATATATATATATATATATATATATATATGTGTGTGTTTTATATATATATATATATATATATATATATATATATATATATATATCTATTTAATGAAATATCATGCATTATGAAAATAACTACCATTACAATAACGATTTAAATTTTTTTATAAATAAGTTGTACATAAATATTATTTCCATTTACTGATTATTTGCGTCTGCAAATAAAAGAACATTCAGGAGCGGTAAGGTGCTTTGATTTTGATATATTACGCAGTGTGTGTGTATGTGTGTGTGTGTGTACACCACCAATGATAGCTTTATCTATAGTCATTATTAGGCAGTTTCAACTCACTGATGTCAATTGATAATTCTTTCTGGGTCGCTACATCGAAATTTCAATATTGATCATAATCTTTGCCGCCAGAGGGTCTGTATTTAATGCATGTTATTTGAAATATTGCTTACAAAGTATATCATTTCTTGCTACTTTTTTAATTGCCTTGATATTTTCATACAAGATAGTTATGAAAGTATCTCTCTTGCATGAGAATATCAAGATAGTTAAAAAAAGTTTTAAAAAATGAGGTTATTCACTGTATTCGGCTGCTCGTCGACTCATGATTAAAAAGTCGGAGACGTGCACAGGATAAAAAAATATTTTCATACAGCTGTTTGCAGTCTTTTATTGTGTTGTAATTTCCTTTTTGGTGTTTATATAATGAAATCAATGAAAATTTTAACTAAATAAATTACTGAAAAGGTATTATACAGTTTTGTTGATTGTGATTGCATTAAATATTGTATTTTCATTAATTTAAATGATTTTCAAACATTTTCTAATCATAGAACAAATTTCTTAAAAAGCGTTTTTCCGTAAATATCCATCTCAATAGGACTTTTTCGAAAGATATTTATCACGCAGTTGAGTCAATTAAAAATTAAAAGCAAAACAGTGTTCATTCGCATTGGAAAAGAAACATCTCATATCCATTTACGTAGAGAATCACTCATTGAATCTTACAAAAAAAATTACTTAATAGACATATTTTGCAAAGTTTGCTTTTAATACATATTATATAATTACTTTTATTTTTAAAACTAAGTTTTGAATGAAGTTGAGCTAATTTAGTTATAGCAGTTAATCATATCGAATTTTTAACAATTCGGAAATAATATTCATGAGTAATGTAAGTTTGTTCAACTTTTAAAAAACTCTCCTAAGAACTAACATTCAACGTGTTCCCATTACCTTATTAATATTCAGCTGAAATGTACTTTAATGATAGAGTAAATAAGGCACCAGAAATTACATTAAATTCAATTTATTTTAAAAATTCCAATTGCTAAACACACTCACGTATTGTAGGATTAGAACAGTCTAATATTTATCCCGTCTGTATCGGAAGGTATCGTCAACGGTAGGAACCGTCTTGATTATTTTCCTTAATAAATAAAGGACGGCTAGAGAATCACAATATTATGTTTAAATATACGAAAGTACAAATAAATTATTCTCAAAAAATATCTGTCAGTAATAAGAAGTGATTTAATGAAGGAATATTTTGACTACATCATCTACTACTTTTCACCACGTAAAATTATAGTATAGCATAAAAAGGTAAGTTTTCATTTGTCGGATCTATGTGATTGGCATTCTCTCTTCATATGTAAGAAATTACTCTAGAAAAAGAAAAGAGCGATTAGAAACATTCTTTTAGTTTCAAGCGTAGCTGTATAAAATGTTTGATTCAAATTTCAGCCGAAATAAAAACAGTTTAAGATTTAGTAATAAAAAGTTGAGAAGGGCGTCCAAGAATTATGAGCCCTTCAGTTATTGGAGAACCATTAAACCAAAACACCAATCAGTCGAATTTTTCTGAATTTCAACACTTCTCTGAAAAGATTCCAGCTCCTGCAGATTATAACAGAAAAATATCTTTTTTTGAAGATTGTTGGAGAAAAAAATATAAGGAAAGAAACGCCGTTTAGATGCAGCGGTAAACCCACTAAATGTCCAAATTATTTTGAAAGTTTCCACCAGGAACTGATTATCGACAATATTTAATTAGTTTATTTTTAAAAACCTGTTTTGTCATAGTTTGTATTTGGATACTATATTTTGTTTGTAGTTCAGCTTAGGATCTCTTTCTAACAGAATTCTTATTTGTCATTACAGTTATAACCAACATTTGCATTTACGTGATTTAACTGCACCATAAATACTAATGACCGCTATACCTATTAATAATTTTTTTAAAAAAAAAATTTTTTTTTCGTTATCACACACAATTGGATATTGTTCCAAAAATATTTCGGAAAATAGTCCCTTTAACGCAGAAAACAAAAAATATGACATTGCCATTTTCTCCCACGTTTTAAAACTTGCTGTGAATGTGTTAATTGAAACATTAGATCATCAGTAAACTGATTTTCCGAGAAAAAAGTTACGGATAAACAGAGTAATGGACTAAATATTAGTTTCTATTCTCGTGCTGTGAAGAGATCGGAACTTGTGATCTAATCGAAACCATTTATCGAAATTACAAGCGAGTGAAATGGATTGATGATTAAAATTTTGCTTCTTTCTTAATGTAATATTGGTTTTTAATGAAATTAACATCAAAACCAATTTACTTAGTAAAATTGGAGCACATACTGTGTATGTGGATTTGTCTTATAATAGATTTTGGTGGCTTTGAAATATTACTAACCAAAGTAAAATCTTTCGCTTTCTAGCAGCAAATCTAAGTTTTATTCTTATTTATTGTTGATATTTTTGTAATAGTTTTTATCATTCGTATTCTTTTAACTGTTTTTCTCAAAATTTCAAGAAATTCAAAAACAGTTAGGAGTCATGTATTGAAAATAAAATCACAACAAATATTTTTCACGACTATTAAAAAATGTTTCGTTGTATCGTGTGCTATATCAAACTATATATCAGTTTCTATTTTCATTTTTATGCTTATTTTTGATTTTTTTTCCATAATTAAAGGTTTGTAATATATGATCAAATTTTAGCTTAAAATTTTCTATATTTGTTTCAGTAAAAAAGAACGAAAGAAGAAAATCAATGAAGCAACTAAGGTTCCTCATCATCATTATCTGCCTGATAGGTTTCGTTTATCAGATAGCATCATTCTTATTTCTTTATAGGACGTATCCGGTTGTTGTTAATATCCAAACAATTACGCCTGTAGAGTTTCCGATGCCAGCCATTACATTTTGCAACCAAAATGGGTAGTGTATGGAATTTAAAGTTTTTTTTTTATAAAAACTACTTTACTTTTTTATCATAATGTTGTTTGTTCTTACTTGATTTACATATTGGTTAAATTTTAACGATCTTGATACAACATAAAATAAATTGTAACCACCGATGGTTATTATCTTCTTTTACAATTATTAATATTAATTAGAATGTGTAACAAATGGTCTAATAAAGAGGGAAAGCTATAAATGATATTTTTATATCCATTCACTTTCTTAAATATTAAATTTCAATAGTTAATATAGCTTTCTCTATAGTTAGACTCAATGATCAGACGTTTAGAATTCTAAATGAATTTAACTCTTACCAACTCACTAAAGTTCGAGTGAGTAGAGTAACGGGAATTGAGGGTTCGATCCTTGAATCCTCTTCCGACCACTTTTGGGATTCTTTTGATCGCTTTTTAGACTACGAACAAGGGTATCTGACGTCTCATTTTGATTCACTATCCCTCTCACTAGTTCTTTGAAATAATTTCCTGTTCTCTGAATCCCCATTACTCATTACACCGCTGATTATAAATGTAATTTATTCTCTCTAGTCTCTACACTTCATAATTTCAATCTAATCAACATAAATCACGTTTCTTTAATTAGGAAGAATTTCATTTTAAGCAATTCGAATAAGTTAGTAATGGGAAAATCACAATTTAGCCCAAACCCAACATAACAGAATTTATAGAGTTTTTTCATTCAGAACAAATTAATCATGAAATTCAGATTGGACAAATAAAATAGTAATTGAATAAAACTAATAGGATTGGAGGACAAATTGACTACAAGCATCTAAATACTTTTAAAGAATAACATTACTTTATATACAAAAAATCATCTTGATTTTCCTAATTAAGTGTAAAACTTTATAGGAATGATCATTTTATCTTCATTTGAGTCTAAAAATTCATTTGATTTTCCAAATGACTTTTTTGATTTAAAATTAAAATTCCAATATTTAAAAGTTTAGTAAGAAATACCTAATAAATAAAATCGTAGAAGTGCATTGTTTTTGAGGATGAAGAATTGTCTTTACATTTTAGATTGAGTAATTGAAAAATTGTTGCGCAATAATTTTTAATTTTACAATTTTAATGCAGGAAAGACAGACTGCTTCAAAAATTTATTTCACTGACAAAGAAATATGTCGTATCTGTTACAGAAAATGAACAGGAAAAGTTTTTAATTAAAATTCCCTGTTTTATTTTGAAATTTTCATTTCATATTTAATGTAGATAAATTTGCTGACTAACGAGCTTATAATAATGAACAAATTTATTCGTAGTTTTATCAGCAACGCTCGTTATAAGTAGCATAATGCCTTTTAGGAATGGACCTTGTAATTCTGAATCTCGGTTAAGTGACGAGGACGACACCTTAGCTAGCACCCCTCTCCAAACTTTTAAACCCTTCCAACGTCAGAACATTGAGCCAATATAGATTTAAAGTGTGTCAGTCTCTCTACAGCAATGTTTCTTAACCTGTGGTTCATGGACCCCTCGGGGGTCCATGGATCATATTTTGGGGGTTCGCCGACTGCTCCTAATTTTTAAAATTTCTTTAAAAAAAATTTTTTTTGTAACGAACTTCTTTAAACCGTGTGTCTGCCATTTCCCAATAGAGACCTCCACAATACGAGAAAAAAAAACATTTGAAAAAACAATTTGAAACACTGAGTAGCCTTTGATTTTTATTTCACTTGGAATAAAGTGTGTTAGAATCAGTTCCACAAAGTTCTTGCAAATTCTTAAAGCGAAATATTTGTTCGTTAAGTATTGTATTTACTGGTATTTTTTTTTCGAGTGCTTTTTTGTATCATAGTTTTTTCTAGTGTTTTTTTTGTGTTGACAACGGTGTTTTCAAGTAAAGGTGAGTTCAGTCAAGTAATTCATTTGTGAACAATTTCAATTTCAATTCTTAATAATTTCGTTTGATTATTTGATATTTTTTTTAGCCCAAAATGTCCAAAAAAAGGAAGTACGATGAAAGTTACGTTAAATATGGATTCTGTTTCATGAAGGAATCGGACGATGTTGAAAAGCCACAATGCTTTCTGTGTGGAAAAGTTTTGCAAACGCCAGTATGAAACCGGCATAATTGATAGAGCATCTCAAATCTCTTCATCCTGAAAATGCATCTAAAGATCTAGAATTTTTTACAAAGAAGAAAGCCCAGTTTTCGAAATCTGGAACATTAACCAAACTTGGATTTGGTATTCCACAAAAACCTTTGGTTGAGGCATCTTTCAGAGTTGCATATCGTTTTGCCAAAAGTAAGAAACCGCATACTATTGGAGAGACATTAATTAAGCCATGTGCGCTAGAAATGGTTGAATTAGTTTGTGGACTGGAACAGAGAAAAAAACTTGAGGCTATTCCATTATCCAATGATGTGATACAGTCAAGAATTGTTGAAATTTCTTGTAATATTTTGAAACAGATCATCAATGAATTGAAAGCATCGCCATTTCCCTTTAGTATGCAACTGGATGAAACAACAGACATATCGAATTGTAGTCAACTTCTGGTTTTTGTTCGTTACGTGTCAGCTGATACTATAACAAAGAATAATTCTTATTTTGTGAGCCTCTTTTGCAAACTACAAAGGCAGTTGATGTTTTAGCGATTATGAATGTTTTCTTTTCTAAACACGATTTCGACTGAAAACAAAAACTTCATTGTTTATTCTTGTTACTTCTGTGTTCAAAGATTAGACTTATCGTCCCATCATGTATCGCTTGTTGCCTTGATCGTGGATCAAAATCACTAGCTTTGTCAACTTCAGCTTTCAACAACTCTAGGTGATATTAATTCAATAGAAATCAAATCTAATCAATGAATATTGAACATTTTTCGTGTTATAACTGGTCAGAATTATAAGTATATCATAAAGTTTTAAATGAATATACTACTAAAATATGAAAAATTAATAAATTAAAATTGTTTAAATTTCGCAATCAAGCTGATGTAGAATTTTATTTACCAAATAATACGTTAATATTATTTTCTGTAAAAAAAACTCAAATATGTAAAGTAAAATAGATAGAGTTGAGAAATAATATTTCCATTGACCTTTAATTAGAAAAAAATGGAAAAAAATCAAATATATTGGCTCCTCCTTTTTCTTCCGCGGCCGCGGTAACCTGGTGTTCATGGTCGCGGACTCACGGCCGGAGGTTTTCGTTGAGTCACGAGTTCCAGCCTTGATGCCACAAAAGATCCACTGTGTAGCCGGGACTGATGCACGTTAAATCTGTAGAGGTTCAAAGTCCTCCCATTGGCATAGTGTGGAAGTTAGGAGAGAGGGCTGCCAGCTCAAATGTCGTCCTCGTCTTCTGAACGAGCTTCAAAATTGCATGGTCCGACGAATATAGCCCTCGTGTTGCTTCTAGTGTGACGTTAACAAAACAAAACCAAACTAATTAAAGCTTGCACTTTATTGTTATGAGTGAATATGGTTTTTACGATGCAATCAAAGAAGACTCCGATTCGAATCAATTCAATTCTATATTTTGAGAGTATGACAACGTTTGTTTTACTCTTCTGCGTGTTCAATTTACCGAGGACTTGTTTTAATATAAGCGATAAGTCTTGAAATAGAATTTTTATTCATCTGAGTAATTAATTAAAAGCACTATAAACATGATGTGGAAATAATTGTATTATGTGAGGGGGAAAATATTTTAACACTCCATATAGAGTGTGGTGATATGTTTTTGGAGATTTCTTGAAAAGAATCAGACATCCTTAACACGTTCAATTTCAAAACTGATACGATTACCAACTGCCAAGATCACATCATGCTTTTAAATTATTCCCCTTTGCTTTATTATTCGATTATAAAAATAACCGACTACTTTTAGCAATGCATAAATTCCCACGGATGTATTCGTAGTTGGCATATGAAATAATAAATAACACATTGTCCCGTTCCGCGACTGTGCATAAAAATTCATGCCCGTGGGGCTCAGTTGGTTCGTCATCGAAATGGCAAGGTATCAAAGACCAACTCCGTAGGAGACTATAATGAAAAAAAAAATCAGAAATTGACTTATCTGGCTACTATTCAGCACTTTGTCCCAAATAATATTCTTTCATCGCACTTATACAAATTTCAATATAATATAATATTAATATCTTTTGTTTGTTTGTTCTTCAAAGTATTTTAACTTGAATTTATAGTTTCTTGCATTTTAAACATTTAACCATCGTCCTACATTGTGAGAAATAAATTATCCACTTTAGTTCTCCCAAGAGTATGATTTAGTCTCTTCGTGTTCGAAAAACACCTACACTTTACATGCATTACATAACGAGTTATTTCGTAGCTGCTTAAGTGAAGCAAATAAATTTTGCCTATAAAAATTTTTAGATGGCAAAGAATATGTTAATTCTTTTTCAATGCTGATGCAATTATTAAATTGAGAATAACTCGGCTTCTTATAATTTATAATATTATAGTTTTTGCATCATTCATATTATTAAAGTGGCAAATACCCAACTGGATAAACATTTCGCAATGCTTCACAATCATTGAAATGACAAAGACCATATCACTTCACGTTATCCTTCCGTATCATATATAAAAATCAAATCTATTTTCCTTCAGAAACTCATAAAACAAGCATAGTTTTCTGTTGGAAAAATATTTTTAACTCTATTAGTGTTTAATACTTCCAGAAAAATTTTCGTTATTTTTTCCTTTCAAGAAAATAACAACAAGATGAAAATTGGAAGAATACGTTTATTTTTAATCCTGTAGACTATCTACGCTGATTGTTGTTTTATATGATATAGAAGTCATGCTTTTTAATGTAACTATCTATATACCATAAAACATTTAAGACAATTGATAACTGCTTTATAGGAAATTTGAATAATGAGAATCTAATACGACGCTAAAGAATATTTTTTAAGTAGTACAAAGAATATTAATGCAATTCTGCAGTTACTTTAATCTATGTGAATGTTTCGCCGTATTATGAATATAAAATGCTCCATTTATGCATGTTTAACTTGCTATAATCTTCGAATACTTATAAATAATTTACGATCTTTACGAAGAGATTCCTGCAGCTTTTGTACTTGAAATTCTGTAATTATAATTAATAAAAAAAAGCAGGGACAGTTTTTTTTTTATTCCAGATTAATTTTAGAAACACGGAGCTCTTATGAACTCTTTAAACACAAGCACAGAATTGAAGAAAAATAATAAAATTTTATTAAATTAAAAAATGTTTCTTTCTCTCTTTTTCTTTAAGGATTATTCCTCACAAATTGTGCCGAATGGGAATACCATGCCTTTCGACTTCTTTATTTCGAGGATTTCTTGACTGTAATAAGTTTGTTGCTCTTTGCATAATGTTAGATTTCAAATTTCCTAAAGATTTTCGGGTAAGTAGAATTTTGAGTACCGCTTGTTAATATGAAATTTATGTTTTAGCAAACAGGCATTGACTATCTGAAACACCTTAATCAGGAAATTTTCAAATTCGGACAAATATAACTTTTATTTTAATTTTAGCATCTGATTCTATGATTTTGCATGAATTTCCATACAACTATGCAAAGAATTTTAATTGCACTCACAATCTGAATTTGACTTATAAAAAAAATCAAACTATAATAACAGTGGCTACTGAAAGACTGATGATTTAAAAAAATCAAAGCTCATTCATTTTCAATCTTTTATTTATTTATTCTTATTTTATTTATTTTAATATTTTTTTAAAAAAAATTCTTAAGTTTTTAATATTCATTGATTCTTTTTAATTAATTTGTTTATTTATTATTTTATTTATTTATTTTTATTATTCTTTGTAGGTTATAGAATATGTCTTAAAAATAGAAATGGCTATGTATGGCGTCCAGTAGGTATTGAAATGCTGGTAAACCTGGTCATCGGTTTACTGGTAAATTTTAGCTTAAAATTGTTATTTGTAATTCAATAAATAATTTACGTAATTATAATTCAGTTTTTCCATCGATATCTGCTGTTACGCTATCCCTGAATGAGCTTAAATTACTAATAAAACAAAAATAGATATTCAACATAACAATCCGCTTATGGTATGCACACACGTATTAATAAAATCGTTAAAAAAGGAATCGGAGAATTTTAAGCAAGGAATTATACGGGAGAAATTCATTCGCATAATGTACGATTCCTTGATATAAATATTATTAAACTAATCAGATTTACAATCCGAAAGCGGCGAAATTATGTAGCGCAAAAATTGATTACATTTAATCGACCTAAGCGTTGATCAGTAATATTTCTTCCGAGGTTATTTGTGAAACATGTTGAAAAACAGACCATGTATTTAATTGCAAATTTTATAAGTCTTTCCATTGAGAAATATTAATCGTGTTTTAGTATTACTTATATTATTATTTTTATAAAATTGTTGAATTCTATTTACATTATTTACGTTCAGAATACAATTTATTTTCACATACAGATTGCAAGAATTAAATAAATCATACACAGCGTACTAAATCAGACATGAACTTTTATTATATATATATGTGTGTGTGTGGGTGTGGGTGGGTGTGCGTGTGTGTAATAATTTAACTTAATTCCTATTATTTTCTCACAATAATATTTTAATTTCCTAATTTTTCCCATTCTCTCTTTTAAAAGATGGTGTTCATTTTTATTTCCTGATATGATTTCTTTTTCTTTTCAATTTATGCAATCACCCGCTCTTAAAATCTGCAAAGTCAGCGTTTTCCCACGCTACAGACTTGTAGGGATGATCCCTTCCAGTCCTTAAGTCGACACTTAGATTCCCTCGAAATCCCTCCATCCAGACCGCATGGTCTCTGACATTTAAAGTGAAATTTCGCTTAAATAAAATTCAAAACATAGCGAAAAGGGCTCTCTTGCTTACTATTGCCTTTTCACTCATGCTCTCATAAGCTGTATTCAACGGCGAAGTTGTGTACTTTCAGCCGTGGGGAAATGGTCTCTCACACTGCTACAATAAAATAATTCTATGAAGATGAAATTGGCTTCGAGTGTTGTTTTATAAAAATTAATTAAATAGTAATAATTAAAAGTAAATTACTTTACACACACGTAACTATATATATATATATATATATATATATACGCGACTTAAAGAATTTTTGGTAATTTTCTGATCCGGTTTTGCAGGAAACTGTTGCTGAATTACCGGTACTAAGGAATTCGGTAAATTTACAATTACCAACACCCAGCAATGAGTAAAATTCGTCGAGTTTTTCTATTCCATTGAAAGTACAATTATTCGAACTCTAGTGAAAATAACGGCAACATTTTAATGTCAAAGTATCTTATAGGAATAACATGATTTGAAACCTAATGCCCAATTTGAAAGAACTCAACTATCGGTAATCTCATGCACACGGGCACACTAACGCTGAAGGTGCACGCCAGAATGTCCTTGAGGATGCATTTGCATCTACCCTTTGCAACATTTTGTATCGATCTTATGACATTGACCGCCCATTGCTGTATACGCTCCTTAGCTTACGGCCACAGCGTCCAATGGCAATGCGAGCTTTCATAACTTATACTCCAAGTTTGCTTCGGCAGTTCCCTACTCTGTCGAATACCCAGGCTTTTGTTGCCTTGATCCTAATTTTATATAATTCTTAATTATGAGAACTTATTAAATTATGATATTAACTTTATTTTAATTATTACGTGAAGTGTTCTTCCGATAATTGCATGGGTATTAATACTAATATTGCAAGTGCGTATGCAGAATACTTGCAATTTGCATGTAGACATTAGTCGCCCCAACAGGGCTCCTCATTTCAAAGTGAGAAGGGGGCGAGCAGTTTAAGGAGGGCCGCTACGAGGTAAATATTGTGTATTTGTGGAATAAATTTAAATTTTAGACATCGTATGATAAATGGGAGTATATGCTACAACATAACGAATTTGTATGAATATTGGGGCACTTTTCCGTTTGAAAATGTGTTCAGAGTTTGGTTCAGGATCTTTAACATTAAGATAAAGACAACCTGAAGAATTCTTACGGGCATCGATTTTTTCTTGACCCTCATTAAATTCGGTACAAAAAGTCTTTAATATAAACTATGCACAGTTATTATAGAAAAATATTCTTAGATTTTTTTATTTATTATAATTTTTGCCGCTTTCTACATATATTTAAGATGCACCTCATAATTAAAAATTGGAAATGTTTCCGAAAACCTTTCTACGTGTATTTAAACAAAAAATAAAGAATTCTACGTTTGGACTTTTGAATTAAATAATTAAGAGATAGAAAATACATTTTGAGCTTTACTGAAAAGATTTTCATTTCTTTTTCCAATAAAAACTAACTATTTTTAATTGTGAAGTTTTTAAATAAATAAGCAAAATAATAATATATTTAATTTTAATTATGAAATAAAATTTCTCTTTTAATATTTTGTAACTTCAAAATAAATTTGAATTATCAAAGGTATTTTGAATACAAAAGAAATAATTAAGAAAAATGTATGTAATCAAAATAAAAAGAAAATTTAAATTCCACAAAAAAACACTAAATGAATGAAACGATATATATTTTCAATATGTATAGCTTAAGGTACATAATTGTTTATCGTATTCTTTCAATTAAAAAACCTTTTTTGAGAATACGGCATCTCTGTGTTCTGTAATATCAAGACAGGCCTACTTACGTCACTCTATGCTATGAAAGGTATCTTCAATACGTTAAAAGTTATTGCTTTAACATCAAATATTTAATCTTAACCCCAGTGGGATGAGATCTAAGCCTCTAGGAATTGACACTCGCTTCAAGGAAGAATATAAATTCCATAATATAGGTTCTTCTCATTACTGAACGAAACTTCCCAACTTATCAATTGAGATATCAAGATCTATTTAGATATTTTTCAAAAGCATATACAACAATTATATATTGATCTCACGATATTTTTAGACTACTTCAAATTGGTGTAAGAGTTTAGGCAACACGTATAGTCCAAGAAAGGCTGCAAGTCAGTAACATTTAATCAAAAATTCAACTATTTTTTTAACATAGAATTTTTATAAATATTTGCTTAACTTCTTTCAGCAGTTCTTCTCTCATATTTATTATATTCGTGTATTTCTTTTTTGAAAAACGAAGCATCTTGAGGAATATGTCTACTTTTTCACTTTGAATTGAAATATACACAAAATACTCGTAGATCGATAAATAATCAAATGATTACAAATTCACAGCGCCATTGAATGTATTAATTGTATTTTGAATGTTATAGTTCGTAACTAAGAAACTTTTCCTGGTTCATGCTTGTATAAGGCTAGGTAAGGAATGATGTAGGATTAATTTAAATCCTCTTGATAAATTTTGACAGGCATTCTTCCGTTATTATTTATTATTTTGTTTTGCGTATTATATACATATTAAATGGCCAGAGTTCTAACGACTGTTGTGGAAAAGAAAGAATTTGAACAGCAATAAGTAATCTAGATGTCTTTGAACTGTATGGGACTAGGAAACTGGTCTTAGGATCAAATAATTACAAATTATAATGACTGCAGAATATTAATAATATATCGTTGAAATATTAAATTGTACATTAGGCTATTATGAGTAATCTATACGGAAACTTAACATCATCACACCAGTTGTAATGTTGCTTCTTCATAACAAAGTTGGCATGGAAATGATAACTCAAACTCCTTTACAGTGAGTGAGTGAATGATTGTAAATTTTAATGGGACAAAAGCCAGGTGGGAAAATGCTGTGCCGCACCATATGTAATATAGACGTTTGAAAAATTAAAAAAAAAATAAGAAGGAGGATCAAAAGTAGGATCAAGAAGGAGAAAAAGTAGAGAAAGAACGCTGATGAAACTTAGGGAAGGAGTCACCCATCCTTACTAAAGATAGTAAACCACATGGGAAAGAAAAGGATCACTAGAGTGTCTCAGGATCATGATACCCGTACTTATCTAAAGAAGGTAAGCCCCTAAAGGGGAACTTCTGTGTGAGCAGATGCGATAATTACCTTTTTCAAGACTGGAGTAAAAATAATTACTAAATTGTACTCGATATCAATCTGCTACCATAATCAAAGGTTGCGATAAAGAACTTTGAAGTTTTTGCAGAATAAAGACAGATCTCTCTTTAAGTGTGACTTTATCATAGATCACGGTAACCTAGTAGTCATTGCAGCGGACTCGCGGCCATCATAATTTTCGGCGAGTCGTGGATTCGAGTTCTGATGCCACTGGAGACCCAATGTGTAGCAGGGCGCATGCATAAAATTCTGGTCTAGGTCCCAAGTTCTCCCATTGGAGCAATGTGGAAATTTAGAGAGTAAGGGACCAGCTCAGGTTTCACCCTCGTCACTTGACTTCAGTTCAAAATTACAAGGTCTATCTCCCATAGCATTGCGTTGCTCCTCAGAGTCACGTTAATAAAAAAAATTCCATTCCTTTTGACGTATTCATAATATTACCTCATCCAAGGGCCGCGAAATGTTAAAAGAGACTAAAGATGATAGAGAAAAAAAAATACATTGTAGGTAAATAATAATTCCTTTGGTGTATTTAGACAAGAAACCTTTATTAGTTGTAACCGTATTTCTGCCTTTTATATCATTCATTTCCCCTGTGCACACTTCACAATAATCATTGCTGCTTGCATCTGTCCATGATCATATCAGTATAGCCTATGAAGAGTAAGTGAATGACAGCACAATAGCAAATTTGGCTATGCTGCGCCAAACAGTCATTGATAAATCCGAAATTTTTTTTTTTTAAACAAAATTTTAAAAATTAGAAAAAAGATACAGATTAAGAAACAGATTGCAGGATACTGTAAGAAGGGTCATATCTCAAACATGATTTTAAAAACCAATTCTGTTTGAAAACGAAAACAAATTATGATGAAGGCTTCCCCCCAACAAGTTTAAAACAGGTGATAAAAGGGGGAGGGGGACGTAGAACAATAACGAAACACTACTACAATTAATGATGATGGCTCTAAAAAGAAGCATATTATTCGGTATACATTCCTTATTTCCTTTACAAATCGTCAAGTTGCTTATAAGATCTTAAATTGTATCGTTATAACACTATTAATAGAATCATCAGGAAATTTCAGCGGCGGCGACTAAGAAATTACAATTCGCAAGTGTTTACTGTTTTATAGGATAATGGTTGTTCAACAGAACCACTATATGATCATAGTTAACCCTTTTTTAAAAAAAAAAAAAAAAAAAGGAATGTGAACTAATTTTTTAGCTTTGTACATGTATTTGATGACTCCTGCAAATTTTATTTTTGAGATTCAATAATGGGCAAAAATTTATACATATTATGAAAAATATTACATATTGATATTTACCTCATTACAACTGAAATTTGCTTAGAAATTTATATTTTCTTGTTACAGGCAGTACCCTATAAAGGTCTCATGAGGAAAGTTATATTTTCTTCTGAAACACTCAAAGATGTAAAGAAACCAGTTGAAGAATTTTTCAGTTGTAAAATCGTATCTTCTACTGGTGAACGTAATTGCACGTAAGATTTCGTTTTGCTTCTAAAAATGAATAGCAAACTAAAATGAATTATTAAAATACCGAAATGAATTCTAATATTCTGAAATAAAAATTTTGTTATTTCATAAAAACTATATATATATATATAACTAATGTTTGGCTACTGAAATAGAAAAAGTTTGCAATATAATGCAACTCAATTTCTTTCTATTGCTTTGACTTCAACTTTTATAAAGCTTATATTGTGTTTATAAGATTTCAATTGAATTTTTAATTCTATTGGAGTTTTTTATAATTTGAGCCCATCTTTTCAGATTTTTCTTATTTATAAAAATCTAAAAATTAATAATGTATCTTTATGTTACGTTTTCATGCTATTTGAAATGCCACAGTTCCAGAAATTCTGAGGATGTTACACAACAAATTCATGCAAAAAAAATTCGATTGTACCATACCTTTTACATCAAAGCAAATCAAACCATTTTCTTTAAAATAATTGTGGAAAAAGAATTTTCTATCATTGGTTTTATATAAAAAAATAATATTTTTGCAGCATAAACTAGTGACGACTGTAATGATAAAGTTGGTCTTTTTGGAAGGATAGCAGTCTTATGACTAAAAGGTCACAAGTTCAAGACTCTTTTCCACCGAAGATTGATACATTAATTAAACATACAAGACAAACTTTATTTATGCTACGTTATCATTCTCTCTCTTAATGCTTTTTAATTATATTCTTCAAACTGATTCTTAACATAATGGGAATGAACTTTCGTAAATTTTAGATGCTGTTGCTAGTAGTTGTTCTGTTCAATTTCTCGACATATTTCATACTTTTTAACGTAACTAAAATGATCAAAACATTTTTTTCTCCTTACAGAAACGATGATGCTTTGATTGGATCATATTATAGTGAATCTGATTTCTTCAATATTTGCTATACCATTAACAGTAAATGGTCCGAACCCAACAAAATGTTACAAAAGGTCAAAAGGACAGATAGTAAGAAATTCTTCCATTCATTGTTTAATTACTAAACCATTCAATGCATATCGCTACCCACAATTACTGCCGAAACTCGTATTGAAACATGATTTAACTTATAATGTTATCTATGTGTTAATTCAATGATAGATCATTTTCAAGAAAAAGAAAATTCTAAAATTATTATCTGTTTGACCTCGGAGTTACGTTGGAAATGTTTCTTTCCGAATATACTTGCGTTATATAGAATTAATAATATTTTCCAAAATAATGTGCCAGATTTATTTTGAGTTTCATAGTCTTTGAGATCTTGATTTATTTTTATATGTTTCACAGTATTCAAACAACTTTTATTAACTATATCTATTTTCTGTATTTGTTTAATAAGAATTTCATGAAGTTGAATTTCCAGTAGGTTATACTGGAGTGGAGTGGAAGTTAGCAGATGGAGGTGCCAGCTCAGATATCATCCTCGTCATTTGATCAAAGTTGAAAATTATGAGGTATTTAGTAAAATTCCTCGTGTTGCTTCTAGTGCGACGTTAATAAAACCTATCAATCCAATATGTTATAAATTGTTGATTAAGAAATATAAAAATTTAATTTATAGTAATAAATCTGACCTTACCTAGTTTTAAAGAATAGAAAATTAATTAAAGATGCTCTTTGGAACCTAAGAAATGTCCTTATGCTAGCAATTGTTTAAATTGGTACTTTCCATGGGCTTTACTCTGTAAATTGCAACATTCATTGGTGCATAACTCATATACGAGTACAAGTTCGTTGACAAACGTATAAATATAAAGATATTATAACACACAGAATAGATTTTAATTTTAGGAGTCGTAATATAGAGAAGATAAAATATAAAAGATATTGAACACTCAAGAAAAATTGAATGATTAAAACACGTCTACAGAAAGATTTATAATCTAGAAGAAGTATTTTTTTTTCTGTGAGCAATTGATTGGCCCTGATTTAATTTCGAGAACCCTGCAGACGAAGTCTACTCTCGTATGGTAGAAGTAGAATACAAGCGATTGTTGTCAAAATATTACATCGATATTGGAGAATTTTTAGATCCCAAAACACGTTTCAATGGTTTGGTACAATTATTTAACAAAAGACGATAAGATATAATAGTGATGATTGCTGGCAATAACATAACATTAAAAATATCATAACCACAATGATTTATTACATAACAGGCCCTCAAAATGTTTAAAAAGTTGGCTGATTTTATAATATATAATAATGAGAATTGCTTTGTTTTTTAATTACTTTGAAAAGCAAGCAAAGTAGAGATAACATATTTTCCAGATGTTTCGCTTATAAATCGCATATTTATTCGATATCATTCGCACATAGTTTTTATTTCTTTTCAGAGATAAAAATCCTGTTTTATATTGATATCAGTGATCGATCCGAAAACAGATCTGAAGACACGAAAGCCTGGCCAAAGTTCAACTACCCCACATTGCCAAGTGCTCAGTTAACCCTCCACAATAATTATGCGTCATTGACTCCCATTCGCAATGGTGTTGACTTACTGGGAGGGAAGCAATATCAAATAACACTCAAACAGGTCAGTTTATTATCGTCGTTAATCCAAAATGACATTGTTAAATATTGTATATAAGCATATATATACTAAAAATAATATACTAAGGGGTATTCAAAAAGAATATAAATATAGTTTTAACAGACAGATAATTCTCAATATTCAAGAATATTCTGCATATCAGCTTAAGGCTCCCGATCATCCGTCATTTTGATTTTTCGTGACCTGAATTTGAAACCAATAGAACTTATTCAATATATATATATATATATACAGGGTGTCCAGCCTTAATGTGAACCAATAGCTAATTCCCGAACGGTTCGGTTTAGATATGCACTTCCAAATTGAAAAATGTTTTAAAAAGGTAAGGAATGTTTTTACGTGCTTTTTAAGCCAAAAAATAAATTTAGAAAAAAATTACAAAAATTAAATTTTTATACGGTCCCCAGGTTCTATCACTTATATTTAGGAAAAGATGCAGTACACAAAAACAAAGTAAACACAAAAAATTTCATTTTATTACAATAAAAACTGGCCAAGTTATGGAACTTTGAAAATCATATATTTCATCCATTTTCTCGGCCATTTTCAAGAAGCTAGTAAGGGGCCGTCTCGAAAGTGAAATTAATTGGAACTCTGTCAGGAAACTTTCGCCCTTGCACGTCACTCTTATGTAAATCGTTTTTAAATTTAAAAGTACATACATTACGGTAATAATACAATAATTAAGTTCTTAAGAAATAAAATCTATTCTGTGTACGTGTAAAACATAGACAAAATAAAATATTTTTGACGAAGAAAACATTTCAAAAGCAGTTCCAAAAAAATAGACTTATTTGCTGCGGCTGCAGACTGGTTTGCTGCGGTACTGATCATGGCGAGCTTTAAAAATCTGTTGTGTAGTCGCTTGCAATTGCATACAGTCGTATTTTAATATTACGAATTCTAGTACGTGAGAACGAGATGTATACAAATGAAGAATACTGCGAAATGGTACTGTTGTATGGGCAGAGTAACCGAAATAAGAGAGAGGCGGCAAGACTTTATGCCATTAAATTTCCCAGTCGAAGACATCTAACTTATTGTACAATTTCCCGTGATGTTTAACGCTTGTATAAAACTGGGAGTTGTCATAGACATATTCCCTTGTCTCGTGCCACACCTTCAAGCTTGCGGATACCCGCTGAGGTTGTTCTGGGATATGCCCTGGCTCATCCTGAAAGTAGTGTCCGGGATATTAGCAAGGCTTGTTCCTACTCAAAATCGACGGTGTGGAACATATTACATACGTAAGGTGCATATCCTTATCGTCCAATCCTGGCACAGGAACTAATCCCCGGAGACCAGGAATTTTTTTTTCATTTTTGCAATTTCGTGTTAAACACACTGGATGAAAATCCAGATTTTTTGAATGAAATTTTGTGGTCGGATGAATGCCAGTTCTCGAGGCAAGGCACTATTAATACACAGAATACGCATTATTGGTCCCTCGAAAACCCACATCTAATACGACCGAATCTCCACCAAGTGCGTTGGTCGGTGAATATGTAATGCTGAATATGGAAGAGCACTTTAATTGGCCCATTGTATTTCGATGGACCTTTAACATCAGAATCATACACGGAAATTTTATCTGGACCGTTAGCCGATTTCTTAGAAGATAAGTTTCCTTACGGGATTTGTCACGCTTGTGGTACCAGCATGATGATGTACCCACACACAAATCTGCGCAACCATGTACATTTTTGGCACAGACATTTGACACTCGAATAATCGGCTACGGAGGTCAACAGAAGTGGCCCCTGCGATCACCTGACCTAAGTCCTATGGATTTCTTTCTCTGGGGCTTCCTAAAAAGCAAATTGCACGAACATGAATCCACGAGTAAATCCAATTTACTCAATCGAATCAGCATGACATGTAGGTCTGTGACACCAACTATGTTGCAGAAGCTACAGGCAGAGTTTCTGTCGCGGGTTCGATACTGCATTTCTGCGGAAGACAGTCATTTTGAACATTATTTAAGTTAATTTGGTCATTCTGATATAATAAAGCCCCTGATTCATGATTGGCGCATCATTCCACATTATGCTATAATTTGAACGGCAAATCCTGTATACTTTTGCTGCTATTTGTTGAAACAAGCTGTTTTAATCTTTTCGGTACAAGTTGTATTTCTTTAATTTAACTTTTATTGTTTGCCATATAGCAATACAAATTGTCAATCTATGATGTTTGCTACGATGCTTTAATATTACTATGATGTTTTTCCTTTGCTCTTTCTGTAGATTTCTTTATTGTTCTGTAGATTTCTTTTTTTCTTTATTGTTCTCTAAACTAAATTTATATACGACCCTCTTTTCTGAGCAGTTCAAATGCTTCAACTTTATGTAGCCATGACTCGGTCAGTTTTTATCGTAATACAATGAAACTTTTTGTGTACTGCATCTTTTCCTATATATAAGTGATAGGACCTGGGGACCGTATAAAAATTTAATTTTTGTAATTTTTTTCTAAATTTATTTTTTGGCTTAAAAAGCACGTAAAAACATTCCTTACCTTTCTTAAAACATTTTTCAATTTGGAAGTGCATATCTAAACCAAACAGTTCGGGAATTAGCTATTGGTTCACATTAAGGCTGGACACCCTGTATATATATATATATATATATATATATATATATATATATATAACGTCTTCAAATCTTTACAATTTAACAATTTGAATGCAAAAAAAATGCAATTGAAAGAGCAAAAAGTAATGAAGATTTCTGTGGAATCGCATTTTCTCGCCGATTCTTAAAAGCATTCTAAAGACCTAAAACCCTACAAACGAATAGTTAAATTTAGGAAGGGGTGGAAAATATACATGTAAAAATTGAAGGAAAATTGTAAAACCGCATCAAAATAAACCTTCGTTATATTTTGCTCTTTCGGATGTATCTTTTAGCATTGAAATAGTAAGGATTTGAGGCGGGTAGTACAAATTCCATAGAATGAACGTTTCGTTTCCGAAATCAAAATGGCCGGTGGACGAGAACCTTAAAGCTTATATATGAAAAAGCTTTTATATATATATATATATATATATATATATATATATATATATATA
>BMAW01003162.1:23458-35228 GCA_019974015.1 Nephila pilipes
ATATATTATTTAGTAATAATTTTGTAATACTATAGTAAATCTTCATTACATTAAATAAGGGGATCGTAAAACTTTGATATATATTCCTTCATAAAGGTACTACCCGGTAAGTATATATATAAATGTGTGTTTCAAATTTTTTTTTAAAAATATGAAATCTGAAAAAAATTTTGAAAAATATACAAAACAAGAGAATAATATATTGAATACTGTAACAGGCTTTAAATTGTTAAGCTGGGTGCTACTCTAGAATTATAGGCCTAATTACCCTCATTAACAAAATATATTAATAAAAATGGTTATAGTACCAAAGATACAAATAGAAAAAAAATCTGAAGACTAAAATCCTAAAAAGCAAAAAAAAAAAAAAAAAAGAAAAGAAAAGAAAACCGTATTATAATATATAATTATATAAATTACGACACAAACGGAAATTAAAAAGAATTAATATAAAAGCAGAACATTTTCTAAGTATAACAGTTCACGTATATTAATATTACATACAAAAATATAAAAAAGTGAAACAAATTTAGAAACTTACATGACAGAAACAAATTAAATGCATAAAAAATATTTACTCATGTTTAATACTCATGAATGCTTTATTTCATGTCATAAAAATAAACTCGATAACATTAAAAATAGCGCACCTAGAAGGAAGTGAGCTACAATCACGAAACTTTGCAAAGTAGTTGAATGAGGCTTAATATGAAAATGTGATACAAGTTTGGAAAAGCTTAAGAAAAACACTACTTGAATAAGAAAGACTACTCGACTCATATAACACATCTTAATACACTTGATCCATTATTTTTATTTTCTAAATCACAAACAACAAAAATCCATCTCATCTTAAACTTTTTTACTTAAACACTGCCTTATCTACGCTTACTCAAACGAAAACACGCCTACTACACCCTACAAGCAACTTAGGCCCCGAGAACCAATAGAAATTCATATTCACAGCAGCCTATCTACAAACTTCCCACTCCGATCTGTATCTAAGCTTTACATCCACCCAGCGAGAACCAATCAGAATTCTAGCTCTAATATCACTTGCAGAAAGTTACAATAATCGTCTTCACGCCAAGTCTTTCTTCAGTCTGGTGAACCGAGCTTAAAGTTCGATAAATTTTGAAACGATTCATAAATGTTACTATCACATTCCGAATCTACGAGGACTTAAGTAAGCGAAGATTGCCAGATAGATGTGAGAAAAGACATTTTTCACAATTAAGCCAGTTTGAAAGGGGTCATTGGAATGAAAACCTCAGGCTGGTCGATGCGCAGTGTTGCTCGCCACTTTGATCGTTCGGGGTGTGCTGTCAGAACCTGTATAGAGCAGTGGACACGAAGGGTACCCAAGAACGGGGAACCAGGTTTGGAGCAACCTGGAAGAGGACGAAGCGAGAGGATCGTGCGGCAAGCGCTCAAGGATCCAACAGTGACTCGTTCCACGATACAATCAGATAGTTCGGAATCCAGACGTCTTGTGGAAGAGTACCTACAATCCATGTGTACCGTATTTCGTGTACTGCCTTTGACACCGAAATATAGGTGACTCAGTCTACAGAGACGTCAAGAAAGAGCGACGTGGAATGCAACAGATTGGCAAACCGGGGTGTTTAGTGATGCACCCCAGTTCGTTTTGAGGCTAGAAGATAACCGCGTACGGGTGGGGTGCACCCTAGTGATCAGTACAATTACAGCACTTTGTCAAGCGACACATTGCTCGCATAGCAGACGTAATGGTCTGAAGGGGCCACAGCCTACGATAGCCGGTCCCCTCTTGTGGTGCGTGAACCTTAACGGGCCAGCGAAATGTTAATGACATTCTTCGACCCCTCATGAACTGGAAACCTTCCTTTGTGAGATCAACTGAAACGCCAGATGCCGCTGTGCCACTCTCTACATGATTTAAAGGTGGCTGTCAGTGGTGTAGCGCAAATTTCTGCCACCCGATGTGAACCTCAAATTTGCCACTCCTTACAAAAATAAAAAAAAATTATATCATGAATTCATTGCGTTCGTGTAAAATTATATTGCTTATAGTTTAATATCTTAATACGGATAATATTCTACATGCATAAAACCACAAAACGATTGAAAAGTTTTAAAATAATCGAAACAGACATTTACCTCAACACTTTAGTATATTGGAAGAGTCGAAAAAAAACAAGCAAATCGGAATTCACAATAACTAATAAATTAATGCAAATGTAAAACTATCTATCTTTCTATCTAACTGTCTGTATGTATGTCTATCTATCTGTCTGTCTGTCTATCTATTTATCTATCTCTCAAAGTAATAAAAAATAATATCAAAGCCGCATGCTCTTGTAAGGAATAAAAAAGTTGGAAAAATTCAATATCACCTACTCACCGCAACATCTAAGAGTTGTCTAAGGATAAGAAGTCAATTGTTCCAAAATCAAAAGGACACGCTAATTACCTTTGTTGCTTGGCAACAGCAGATCGTGACCAGCCGAACATGTTTCGAAAATTCAAAAAAAATTAATTTTTTCTTATTTTGAATGAAATATTTGAGACAAAGTTTAAAAATAAACAAACCAACATTTACTTTAATATGTATTCGACGAGTCGTATAAAACAAACAAACTTGACTTTACAATAACTAAGAAATTTAGGTACATGTGAAGCTTTATCAAAGTACAAAATAAACAATATCAACACTGCACAGCACTTATAAATAAATAAAAAAAAAAAGGAAAAAAATTAATTCTTACCAGTTCACCGGGACGTCTACGATTTGTTCAAAGATAATAATTCAAAAATCGAAATAGACACATTTGTTGTGTGGCAACAGTTTAAAGCGACAGGCCGCATACTTTTCAAAAAGTGAAATTTATTTTCTTATTTTGATTAAAATATTTGATAAGCTTTTATTTAACATCACATAAATGTGTAAGTATATTTGTTTAGATTAAATTATATAGATTTAATTTGAACCACTTCCACTTGTCCAATTGCCTTCAAAAACTGCATAAGTACTTATGCACTCCCAATGGCAATACAGTTATCCGATATAATGACCACGACCTGATGTTGCAAAAAGGAATAGCCAACTCGGTCGCTCCCTGCCACTCAATGGATCCATCCTTCTCGCTACACCAGTCGTGGCTGTTCAAGATTTGTGGGCCCATCTACCTCAGAACAACATCCGACGTCTAATCAGCTTAATAAAGGACCGTGTTGCGGCATATTTCAGTTGTAGGCTTTCCGACGACCTATTGAAGTTGCACTGTATCTAATTATATTTGTTTAATTGACTGTACTTGTATTTGTTTAATTGCTTTTTGGGGAACAAGTGAATATCTCAAACGTATCTATTATTTGTATTAAATTTCGTTTTAATCCGAATCTCCCTTCGTGGTGCACTATATTTAATGTTCCTGAGCGTACATAAAAAAGCATTAAAAATGAGTCAAAAGTAAGCTTGTAGCAAAACACCATACCATCTTCTCACGAGAAGAAAAAAAAAAAAATCAAACGTTGCCAAAATGCCAACACTAAACTCTATAAAGAACAATTTTTAAACCTTGCCAGAATGCCAACTCTAAATTATAAAAATAACTAGTGAAAAATCAAAAGACAGGACAACTTACAAGTAATATTGAAACAAAAATTACAGTTATAAAAACCTTCAAAATCATAAATTTAAAGAAAGAAATTCTTAAAGAGATGTAAATAATTAAAAATGAAAATTTAAAATACAAAAAATCAAAATAAAGCAACGTTATCAATCAAATGATTTCATAACTAAATCTGGAAATAAATTTTTGAAAAAGTTAAATCTAACTAAATTTAAAAAAACAAATAATATTAAACAAAAAAATATATAAATTTTTAAATAATCAAAAAATAAGAAAATTTATTGAATTTTAAGAGAATAGTACAAACAATAATAATTTAAAATTAGAAAGAAAAAATTTAAATATACAAAAAAAATATTAAAATTAGGAAGGGGAGATTTTAATTTAAAATATAATAAAAAGAAAAGAAAACCTTTACTTAAGATTATAAAAATAAACTATTATAAAAATAGCAAAATAAATAAACCCAAAAATTACGAAATAAATAAATATAACTAAAAATTAACCAATTTTATAGCTTTTATAATTTAATTTTCTCATTAAAAAATAATTGAATAATCAGCTTTACCACAAATAAAAGAGAAACTATTTAAAATATATTTTTGGATATTTGAAAACATATTAACTAATTTGATAAATCTGATAAAAAAAAATTATATAAAATGTTTCTACATATACTTAAATTTCAATTCCTATCATAGATAGGAATTTTATTAATATGGAAACTGAAATTCTCTCTCATGTCATAAATGTAACTAATATAATATTATTCTCAATTTTTATATTAACACCTAAAAAAAATTTGTTTCATAGTAACTTACATTAGTTTTAATTAAATTTAAGTAAGGAGGTAAGTAAGTTCATAAAAATGTAAATATATATTACCAAGATTATTACTAGTTGGACCATCTTAAGATATGCCTTTAATTTGCATATAGTTTTTATCATTATAACCTACATCATTTTCTGCTTTGGCTAATTAATAAGGAATTTAAATTTCTTATAAAAAATAGAACTATTATTTTCTTAATTCTTTAAAATTATCTAAAATAACTCTAATTAAATCCTCGATATCTATTCCTTTGAACAAATCTTCAAAGTCATAACTATAAATATTGTAAATATTTTTATCTTTGATATATTTAATAATTTCCTAACTATTTTTAATGATAACGGTATTATCTAAACGACAATCTACAGTATTTTGTAAAATATTTTCTTTCCAAATCCTAAATTATTTTATATATACTTAAAAACTTTAAAAAAATTTATTACTTATTCAACAAATTCATTCAGTACACATGAAAATTCAAATTGTTCATATAAATACTAAATTCCATTGAAAATCTAATTAAATTTTTGGACTCTTATAAAAATCTATATTATTAATAATAATATATTTTCGTGCTAGGAAGAAAGACGTCTACTTCCTGCTCCTTACCAGACCAATTGCACAGATTACATGACTTCTTGGAGAAACAGAGGAGGAATTGGACCTTTGAATCCAATAGTAACCTTACTTGTTTCAGTTGTAGAAAGCTTTTTCTTTTTCTCTAAAAAAATAATATGTACTGATTTAGTTAAAACTGCATTTTCCAATTTACGAGTTTCATATTATTTGAGACAAAAGCTATTTGTAAATTCATAAAAATCTGATTATAATATTTATACAGTTTTTGGGTGACTTTTAATTAAACTTAATTTACGTTTATAAAAATCTGTTGTGGAATTGTCGTACAAAAAGAATCTTCAGGTGTTACTAAAAGTTTTTCTCGTAAATGGAGACTGAAATCAAAGGTTTCCAAATGATTAGGTCTTTGACATTCGAAAGAAGAAAACGAGGGCTATTTCTCTTCAATTAAAACTTAAAGTTAAACTATGTACCATTAAATCATAATTTAAAAATTTTTTTTTTTTAAATCCTAACATCGCTGCAACCTCCAAGACCAATTTTTTGTACAATGTTTCTCATCAATATCAGTACTTCAGAAAAAACAAAAAAATATAATGAATCAAATGGGAATTCCTTGTTCACACATAACATGATACTATTCTGGATTGAAAAATTACATCTTCAAGGCCATGAATTTTCTATTTCTTTCCCATTTTTCAAAATTCTTGTTGCACCTGAAAGCTACGTGTATCCTCTATGTAAGGCTTTATTCATTTTTTGACATTGTCTGAGAAGCGTTCTCTAGCATATTTCCCGTCAACTAATCTTAAGAACGTTGCGCTGCTTCTGGTGAATCTTTTTCAAAAAAGGGAAAGATGGTCTCATTGGTCGGAAAAGTTATGATGAGGAAAGGTACGAAAGGCGTCATGTTCACGAATACGAGTAACTGAGACTTAGATAGCTGTTGTCAGTCATGATACACAACCATATTCGATGCTACGAGCACCATCTGTTGCAATATCTAAGAACTTATTGAACGACCTTCGTACACATGTTTTTACGTAGTTAAGTCAAAAATCCAGATAATAAAGTTATTTCAGAGAGACTACAAATCCATAATGGCTGAGAGGTCAGACTGTGAGTGCTTACATTATTATGCAACCAAAATGTCTTCCCACAGTCCTTTTAACCTACTATAATTACTTTCCACACCCAATATTAAAATGAGACGATATTTTAAAAGTAAGTTATTAGACTAAATTTTCCTGATAAGTAGCAATTGCCTTATAAGCACTAATCTATTACAGATGATTGTAGAAGAATGCAAATACAATCTCAGTTTCGAAGCGTTTGGATGCATTCCCTTCTCTGTCGATTATCCTCATAATAATTCGATATGCAACGATTGCGAAGACTGTTTTAGTAAGTAATAAGATTTTCTAATCTACTTATTCCCTCTTTACTATCAAATAATCAGAATTTAAAGGCCTGAAATTATTATATGAATTTTGAATACGAGTAACATGTCTTTTTTTGAACATAAATAATATATTAATTTTGAATACGAGTAATATTTTTTGAATGTAAATAATGCATTAATCCGAATTATATATGAATAATGAATATAAATAATGCAGGGGGAGCTAAAAGTTCCTTTACAATTTAAAAATTGAGTAAGCCTCGTTCATTGTTTTTGTTCGTTATCAGAAACTGGAAATGAAAACTGGTGATTTTAATCATGTTTTCCATGCTGAGCAACGCGTGAAAATTAACCAATGTTATTATGCTAATAAAGATTCCCTTGTTCTCCCTGGAGGACATAAGGGTCTATTGAAAATATTCCAAGAAGAGAAAGACACTTCACAACTCGAAGCTAGGTCAATCTCAGATTGTGATACGTGGTTCTCCTCGATCATGAAAAGGAGAGTTTTGATTCCGAGGGGTTCCTCTTGGACTCTGAATTTACTATTGAAAGACTTGTAGAGAGTGATTGAATGCTTAACTTTCAAAAGTTAAATTTCAAAAATTAATCAAAAGTTAAAAATAAAAGTTTTTCAGGAGGAAAGGGTGCTTTCTGTCTCTTAGTGATTACACCGTATCTCTACTGGCGTCACACTTAAAAAAGCTTGAATTTTGAATCTAAATAGTTAACGATATTAGAATAAAAATAATGTGCTGATTTTAGTTATAAATCATATGTAAAAATTTTGAATGTAAATATTTCTGAAATTTTATGTAATGTATTATATAAGGTCCCCAAAATCTGCGCTGTGTCATCTTCAAAAGGAAAACTGGGGAATCTCAATTTTATCTTATTTAACATAAATCGTGTTTTTACAAGGGATGGGATGCCGAGGGAAAACTTTGGTTCAAAGAGGGCACCATGAGTTGGAAAGACTTAGGAGCTACTTGTATAAGTAATAAAAGTCATAAATATTCCTAATGATAAATATATATCTTAATGGGAATTATTAATTTAGTTAGTAAGCATAAAGGATTTGATATAACTTTTCGTTCTTAAATTATTATTCATCTCTGTATCCTTAGAAGTTTTTTTTAATTAATTAAAAAATTCTGAGTCGTTTTGCATGCTCTGGAAAGCAGAGTAGCAAGGTACTAGTTCAAATATCCTTTTCTTCACATGACTGTGATTCAAAATAACAAAAATCATTGCTAATACCCATCGTCTAACTTCTATTGATTCAAACCATATCTTCAACTATTATATGTATTATTATCTTACAGAATTTAAAATAAATAAGTAGAAAACTTGTTTCACTGACAGTTGATAGCACTGTTTCGAAAGTGTACTCATTTTTTATTAAGGGGTGTCAGGACCCTTTAACCTTCGAAAAATGTGTCTAAAATGCCTTTTATTTAAACTTCTGTATTATGCATAACAATCAACTGAAATGGATGAAAATTTTTTTATGAGTTTAAAATGGTTTCATGTGTATAATTTAATAGTTAAATATAAAAATTTATTTTTTTAAAAAAAGTTATTTGCTGTATTTTGAAGACTTAATTTTTTTTTCTTCTGGAAATGAGAGTTTCACTTCAAATTAAACGTACAGTTCAAATATTATGCTAATACCATCAAAATAGTCTCAAATTAAACCTAACATTTGATTTCAGGTGCTGAACCTATTTATTTTCCAAAATACTTTGTCAATATTTTTTAAAAAAGTTTAAAACTTGAAAATTGTAAATTTTTGAAGTTTTTGAAAATTAAAAAAATTTTTAAAAAAATATTTTCCATCAAATTACTTTAAATTTAGCTTTAGCATCTAGAGAATAGTAATTAGAAGATATGTACAAGTTTTCATCCATTTCTAATAATTAGTATTTCATACGTCTTACGTGAAAATTGAAAAAAGCATGTTTTGAGAAAAATGACTTTAAAGTTAAAAATTTGAATAATTTCCCACCCACTATAATAGCCAACATAAAAAACCTCTCATTTCATAATTAAGTCATTATTTTACAAATACACATTATATATATAGTATTAATTTGGTTTAATTCACTTTATGGGCCACAAATGTCATAAAGAAAGACTATTGAGTTATTTCGATATTTTTGGTATTTGAAAATATACACACATTTACAAAATGTGACAGTATTAATGACTTAACGTTAGGTTTAAGTTATACAAAATAACTTCTTAAAGGTGCATAACCACTTTATATATCTTGTGTAGAATATAAAAAAAGTAAAAGAAAAAAAAATTGGAATATATTGTAAATCTAAAATTTAGAATAATTTAAAACTTATTTAGTTACTCATCAAATAAAGCATTCATAATTTTTAAAAAAAATCTTAAATTTAACAATTAACAGTGAACATACAACCAACAGAATTATTTGATTTATTATGTAATCCTAAAAAGATTAAAAAAAAGCTTAACAGCAGTTGAGATATTTTTCTAAAAGCATACATTTCAATAAAGTAATGCAGTAAAATTATAAAATATAAGGTACAAATTATACATAACATTATTTAAAAGCTTATTCAGACTATTATGTATAAATTATTGCATGGTATATCATTATGACATTTCAAACTATTACAAACAATGTCACGTTAGAAATGAACAGCTCAATATTTAACTGTGAAAAATATAATTTTTATTCCAGTAATGTGGAAAAAAACATCTAAAAACCTCCTGGCACATAAACATCTCCTTCTTTCATTCTCATGTTTTCATTATCTTTTATAACTTTCAGTCTTTTTGTTTTCCGAGCTTCATGTGACTGTTCGCTTACACGTTTTTCGGCTTTCTTGATTCGCAGTTTATCCAAGATTTGAAAATGCATTTTCATTTTCTTATTAATGAGCAAATCTAATTTTTTTGCTACCGAAACCAAGGAACTTTGCCCATCATTGTAAACACACGTACCTAAATAGGCAGCAATTTCTGCCACATTACGACCACATCCTACAACTTTTGGGCAAAACTTCCAAATTAATGAGTTGAGAGACTCATTAGGATTTTGTGTTTTCCCACCTAAGCACTTTTTCAGAAGTGAAGGATGAGAAAGATCTTTGAAAACAGGCTTAATGACCTCCATCACAGCTTTGGGGACCGAATTCTTGTGTTTATATTCATGCTTCTTATTATCACATTCTGCATTATTATAACGACACCAAGAATTCGGACCTTTCGGACAGAACCAATGCATGGGTTCCTTATCAGTGCTGCCTGAATGTGCCCAGATGGACCAAATAGCTGTCCTCATGCTTCTCACATCAGTACTGTTCCCTCGGATGGCATTACCATAGTAAGTGGTCAGCTTATTAATTAAGACGTCTGTTAGTCTTCCTTTTCCCCCAATTGTTTTTCCATCAGAAAGTTTTTTATTTCCCTGCAATGCTTTTAGTTTTCGTAATCTGCTGCCCATCCTTTTCTGCACATGGCCAACACACTCGATTTTTTCTAATTGCAGGTCTTTCCCATATGGGTATTCATTTGACAGCGCAAGAAATGTTTTACTGTCTCCATCACCTATATATCGTAAATATTTGGCATTGTGCTTCTGTTGGGATCTGAGAAAAATGCGTTTCATACCGTCTACTTCCATTTTACCTGCAGAACCGGAGTGATTTTTTTTACATACAGGTTTATGTTTAGACAACCACTGCAAGTAAGTGGGTCCAAATTTCAATCCTTTATATGAAACACATCCTTTGCAAAAAGACGACATCACCTCAATGTCAACAACCTTGCCAGACTCGGCACCAACTAGAGTGCATACGCCAATCAATGACATATGCCCCCTCGTCTTCCAAGTACCATCACCGCTAACTGTGAGTGTATTTGGATTTTCGGTCAAAGATTTTTCTTCCGAAACTGCGTTTTTCATGGAAGAAAGAGCTAAGTCTTTCGTTGAGCTCAAAATTTTAGTGTTTATGAGGTCGTATGTCTTTTGTGATATCGGGGAAGGCAAACTCATTACAGAACAAAAAGTTTGAAGAGCAGTCAAACCTTCACCTATGCTCCGCATAGCTAAAACAGATCTTCTGTTAATTTCTGGCACATTCTTTTTTACACCAATCATTGGACAACTTCGAAAGTTAGACGAATAATTACATCTCGAACAATGAACTTGAAATAATGAATATAGTCCAATTTTTTATTTTTTAGTCAGAATTAATGGAGATTGGCAATTCTTGCACATGGCAGTACCATTAAAAAACTTTAAAAATGCTGATACGTCAATCATGCGATATCCATTAAAGTTTTCACATGTTTCTGTTTCTACATTTTCATAATGAACAAATGAAGTAGATAGTTTTTTTGAAGAAGCGCTGACTTTTTTTTCAACTCGGGCAAAAAACTTGCACCCATCAATATTTTCTTTTTGGAGAAATTGATTTCCACAAAACGATCTTTTTGATCGCGTTTTGTTACCTTTTCTCTTATTACCCATAGTAATTACGCTAAAATTTGAAAGAAAATAGGTTCAAATAGCTGCAAATAAGTACATAAAATTCTAATCAAAAATTCTCGCACACTTGTAAACAAACCATGAAGAATGTGGAACATGGGGAAATTTAGTTGTTTATTTCCTACTTTACAGAAAAAATATTTATTAAAAACTGAGGCCAAATTAATTGCGAAAAATCTTAAGATTAAACTAGAGTGCGGGAAAGCAAAACAAGAACTAAAGTGGGTGTGTCAGCCGCCATGTTTTTGACCACACCCACACTGGGATTTTTTTCGCAAAAGTGACTTCGTTTTGAATGGCTATAACTTAGCAACTAATAGGAATATCAAAACACTATTGGTACCAAATTATTCAGAATAATCCAAATTATATAAAAAACGTATTTTTAGAAAATCGATTTTTTGAAAGTTTTAAAGGTCCTGACACCCCTTAAAAGATCTCTTACAATCATTAAATTATTACTAAAAAATTGATCGATAAATTATAGTGAATCAAGAAATTTAATGTATTTCACTTTTATTTAATATGTAGAATTTTCCTTCTATTTTTTTACATATATTTTGGATAAGTGATGTTGGAGCTAAGCACACACTTCCTTAACACAGCAGTGTAAAGAGTTAATTACTTGCATTTAGCCCTTTGAGGGGCGGTACATAAATACATTAAATTTCTACCAAAATTCATCTGATATGCATTAATAATGTTAAAAGGACTCCATATCAAGTAGTAAAATTAATTTTTATTTATTTCCCGATTTTTAAGACCCGATATATATAATATATCACCACCCATGTAGGACATCTTATTTGTACGTA
>BMAW01003164.1:0-21866 GCA_019974015.1 Nephila pilipes
CCTACACACCTACTTAAACTAACCACTCCAGGGCAGCCAATAGAACGACTTCCCTCCGCAAGAAAAAGACCAATAGGAGAAAAGTCTCTCAGCGCTCTTTAAACTATTCTACATTCTGGACAGCACCCGAGCTTTCCAGCTCACAAGCAACAGCCAATCAGAATTACTTAACTTCAACTTTCGCCAAGTCTTAGAACAGTTTTCTAAAACGAACTTGAAGGTCCCTCCGAAGCTTATTCGCTCCAATAATTTTCAAACAGTTTGCTGAAAGGGATTACACAGTGTTCACTAAAATGAATAATTTTAAAAGATTTTTGAGAAATTGTAGTTCAATATTTCTCCTTTTACTAAATTATTTTCAGTGCACCTTAGTAATTTTGTCATTCAAATGAATAATATTGTAAATCTGTGCAAGTAACAAACTCTTAACAGAGAAAAACCATTTCTAACTCGTGAACATGGAACTCAGTTTAAACATATCATTATCGCACAATAACTCCATTTATAGAAAATCTTTTTCTTTTCATGATATTAATCCATACGCTTATGATTATTTTTACCGTAAAATGACGTACCTCGATATTCTTGTTATTTCAAAAGTACATTACTTTTATTAAAATTAATATGATAAGAAAAGAACTCATTTAATTTAAATTTTAATTAAGAAAGCCATAAATCTCTTAATTAATCTCAGAAGTTGTGCTTAACAGGTATTCACTTGAATATGAATTTAATTTACTTTGTTTTTAATTATTGATAAACAGTTTCTTAATTTCGAAAATAAAACACAAGTCCCTGGTAGTATGTGGTGGAAGGAATGTGAGATATTAGAAGAAAAAATATCCTACTTATGCAGAAAAGGATGTTAAGAAAAGTCAAAATAATTAATCCCTATTTTTCATCATAATCTCTCTCAGATGAATTTTTATGAATAAGTTCCTTTGATCGTTAATTCTAATTTAATTTTTACGAGCTTAGATTGCAGTGCTAAAAGGAAAGAAAATAAAATAAAATAAAAAAAAAAAACCAGTTCAATATTAAATGAACTGAATGGGTTGATGATCTGTAATTACTGATGTTAAATCTGATATTTTTCGACAGAATTAGTTACACTGTCACTGAAAGAACATCCGTTTCTTGTTTATCACTAAGGAAAGATTTAGGAAGATTTTGTCTTGCTTGGAAACATGCTTAACCCAGATTAATAACATAGATAGTAAAAACAACTTGCCTGGCTTCATGTTCGTGATGCACAAATTCATGAAAGTTACCCAAAACACAGTCTGAAAAATGGAAAACATGTTTGCACAGATTCCAGACGTTTTCAGTAAATTGCCTTCTGAAGGATGTCGCTCCTTTTTTTACAATCGTTCGGCTTACAGTGCCTTTTAAATCCCATCATGTGCATTTAATTCTTTTTTTTCAGCTATAATTTGCTTAAAAGTGAGAAAGTAAAATCACACAGTCATTCTGCGAAATCGTATCATTATTTGCATTTCTAATCGAACATGAATAAGTATAAATTTAAACTCAGAAATTGCTTTAAATGCCAAACGAAGCAAAATATTTCTTTCTTATTAGTTGACAATTTGCATAAACCCTACTTGCTGTTATAAGCAGATGTCGAAAACAGGTTTGGAACGTAATATTTATTAATTTTTTAATATACTTAAACGTTTATTTTACCCTTAAGAATATAAGTTTAAACGAAGTAACAAAATTTATAAGTTTGAATTGCTAAAAGTTTTGTGGCGGTCGCGAAACGGCAGAGTAGATTCGAACCCTGGACCAAGGGATCCGAAGGCGACGGGCCTACCAATCAGGCGGAAAAGATATCCCATCGGGCTGGTTGAGTAAGGCCTTTTAACTTCTAACGTTGAAGAGCGTCGCTGCAGTTTCACATAATAAATTAATAAGAAAATTTAGGTAATGTAATCGTAATTGAATACAAATTTATGATGAGTGTGGTATTAATTTCAAAAGCCATTACATCACTAATATTATCCTGTACGTCATCAAAGTAGTGTTACTTTCCGATTTTCTGGAATAGGTTTATTTCTGTATAGGAAATCCTAGAGCCGTTGTGATGTGATCTGCGCGATTGCAATTCTTTTGGGATAAGGACTATAAGAGATTTTTAAAATTTCGATTACGCAACGTTCTCTTTTTTTATTCCACATACATTGATAATATGAGTTTTCTCTCATTTGTAAGCCGATAAAAAAAATCCATTTAAGTAATTTCAGCGTTTTAATCATTGAATTGTTTAATGCTCCATACAGATGTATTCTAGAAAAGGGATGGTAAAGTTTCATATATACGAAAAAGACTTTGATATTTTCTGACAATGAATGACTTCTTTGGTGATTATTTATATATTAAACTGAAATCCTTATAAAATTTCAAATTACTGCAATATTTTAACGTTAGCTTATAATCGGCGCATGGGCTGTTTTCAAGAATTCTTAGCATTTAACAAAACCTCCCGCCAAAAAATATTTCATTCAAACTTCATCAATAGAGTAATGATCTTGAGTGGAACCCAATATCACATTCTGCGTCAAACGCTTCATGTTTCAGTTTTTACAGAAATTTGTTTCCGTTGACTTTAAAATGGAACATCTACAGCTTTTATATATCTCTCTCAAGCTAAATATAATTTTACTTAATTTTCTCAGTAAATTATGAACATAAATGTAATATACTATTTTACACTTATCTTCCTCCCCGAAGTTCTACCTGTATTACAGGTTGACGGATTAAGGAGACCTTAAATGTTTCAACTGTGGAGCTTGACTTCGACCTTTGCCTTGCCCAGGACTGCATTTAATGAAGAAGAATGTTGAAAATAGTTTGGATGCATAGAAAAGTATGCGAATCTGAAAGTTATGCGTGTAGTTGCACGCCACACGTGGCTCAGAGTTGAGAGAGTGAGGTTATGTGTGAAATAGGTGCCGAGGGAGTTGCACTTTTTCAGAGTGATAAGAGAATCAGGGGGAAAATAAAAACGGGTTCCTCCGGTTACGAAAAGACCACCTTCCCTGAAAGTGGCCGTGTTCCAATCTGCTTCAATTCAGTGTGTTATTACATTTTGTTAAATAGTTTGAGTATTTAATAGTTTAAGAGTTGAGTAGCATGTTTCTAGATCTTTTAATTTTGGAATTAGGAGTGTGATTTGTGATATTGTGGAGGGACTTGTCAATGTTTTCAAGATTTGCAAAAAAATTATAGCAATTTTTTGCATTACAGATTTTATGGTGGGAAAGGGATGGAGCTGTAAAAGTGTACACTTTTTCACCAGTATTAACGAAACAAGCTAAACTACGATAAAAAAAAATCATGGAATCAAACCAGTTTACACGTGCTGTAAAAAAGGTGCACATACTACCGTTTGGCAAGTTGAAATAGGATTAGTAAATGTTACGGAATTCAAAATGCGCAATTCCTTCGACAAGTTCAATTGCGTTACCCTTGAAAGAGAAACTGAGATGAGTGATTAAAACAAAAGGAGAAATAATTGTTCTTTTCAATATAATCTCATACAAAAGCCCTTTTACTTGCTGATATTGGAAAATAAATTTAAAACTTATTTGACTCCAACACATTCCAAGAAGGAAACCAAATTAAAAAGAAGTAATTCTAAAATCTTTCAGTAATGGTTGCCTCACAACTGTCTGAAATTTCTGAATAGCTTTATTCCTTTTTTTTTTTATGATTTTTTTGATTCCTGATTACATATGATTTAAGGTAATTCATCCATAGCACGTGATATATAAATTAAATACTTAATTTTTATATATGTTTCATTTCAATTCAACAAAAAGTTTTTAGAGAAATGCATTATGACATATTTTTGAAAATTAATTTCGTTACTGGTAAAAATAGACATTAAACATATACGCGCAACCACGATAAAAGTGGTCAATGGTTAACTAAATCAATATACATTTGGAGCTTAAACATATGACATAATAAGCCGCCTCTAGTACAGAATATATTTATGAAATCGTTAAAAAAATACTGGAGCATTTATAATAGGGAAATGTTATTCAACAGAGTACGATTCTTTAAATATTTTGAAGCCAACAAGTGTGAAATATCTTTTTTTCTAAAGTGAGAATATTTTACACTAAAGTTCTATCAAAATTAAGAGACCAAAGTGTCTTACAAACATATTTTTTAAAGCAGATTAACCATGCATTTAATCACTTATTTTATAACTATTTTCATTGAGAAAACTACGCATGTCTTACTGACAGTTTTTTTTTATATAAATAATTGACCTTTATTTTTGGTACATGTGCAGGAATTGATATTTGTAACCTCGACACTAATCAGACGACTGTTGTATTACACAACGAATTCCCCGGGGTTCACTTCCAGGTGAAAGACGTCGGCCGTGATGATTGGACGCACGATGTAGCGGTGATTTGTAATCTGTTAAATATACTTAAAACCACAATAGTCTGATTTGTTTGAATTTTTTTTGTTCATACTATATTCTACATCTTGATTAAATAACTGAAAAAATCCGTCCCTTTCCTCCTATACGAAACCCCCTACTCTCCGAAAAATAAAACTGAGTTATTCCCTACTTGTTGCAGAATACTATTAAAGTAAAGCAAAAATAAGGACGAAAACAACTTCATCTTCTTCAGCAAGAATCAGCTTTGATATATTAACCCAGCATAAAGAAAAAATTTGAATAATCAACCTGGTATCGCTGAGAGCCTCCCAGACATAAAGAGAAGCTAATTGTCGCAGAAGAGAACCATCTTTGTTCTATTCAGCGAAGATCCACCCTGAATTGAAAATGAGTTTACATTCATCACAGAAGAAAATCGTCCTGATCTCAAAGTGAGAAGTGGCGTCCGGGTACGAAAACATTAGTTCCTCTGAAGAAGAATCATCCTCACTTATTAAGTACTCCCCTGGTACGAAAGCGAAATTCCATAGTTACTTAGTGATTTATGATGCATCTCGTTTTGTGATTTTATAGTTTCGTATTAAATAATGTGTTGATTTTAAACTTCATAAAGTTTTACTGTGACCAAAAAAAGAACCAGTCATATTTTGGTGCAAATCGGGCAAGTACTACCGCATATTGTGAAAAATTCTTCATTGAATGAGTTTTGAATATATTTTTATATGCCATGTATCCTTAATTGGAATCTTTATTTCATTTACATGCTTTAACTGCATGTCTTTTTAATATCTGATTTAAATGTTATTCAAAAAAGATATTTTTTTTCTCGCAATAGTATATTCTAATTTACTCTTAGTAACGTAAAGTGAATGTTTATCAAGCGCTTATGACTGACTTTAACAGTTCTTGAGAGAGAGTTTTATCGTTTGTTAATACATCAAGTATGTTCTTTCTGTGTACTTTTATTCTTTTGAATACTAGAACAGACTCATTCCAAATTGAGCAGTATTTTTTTTTTTGTTTCAAGCAATCATAAGTTTGATTGTTTTTCATAAAAACTCTTTTGTACAGGTTTTGTACAGGTTATTCAAATATTTTTATCTGTCAATTCTAGGAATATATGTTTTTTAAATAAATACATTTGTATTTTGTCACTTATATTTAAATATATACTCTTGTTTGTAATAGTATTTGAGTGATTATCAGTTTTGAAATCTAATTTTCTTTTAAAAGAAATTGTAAGGGAAATTTATGTTGACATATATCTCATAAAAAGGAGTTGAAAATCATATACTTTTCTACTTAAATGTTAAATGTGTTTAAATCTTTATCAGTCCTTCGAATATTTTATTTTTATATTTGTATATCTTGGTCAAAATCGTAAATGGTTTCGAATTCGCCCCAACTTGCATTTTCCTTTTAGCAGAATTCATGAACTTTACTTTAAAAAATCTTGCTGATGGACTTCTTTCATTTCTTTCGAAGGGATTTCTTTCACTGTATTTGATTTAAAATTTCTAATGTAGATTATTTTCAGAATATTTAATTTTTATTACACTTAGCATATTAATTTCCTTTTGCGTCAAAATGCTTACGAAGGGGGACTCTAAAGCATTTCTACATCTAACAGCGTCCAAGACTTATACCATTGATGTAGCAATGGATAAAGAGAAATATGTGGATCATGTTAGCGAAAGACTTTGCAAATGTGTGAAGGACTAACGCACCAAAAGAGCGACACTTGGTTTTATATAATTTAATAAAGAAAAATATTAGTTCGCCGACGAAGAGAAAAATCATTCACTAAAAAGGAAGATGTCACGTATAACTCTGAACACTTCTAATTAGTAACTGTGCACTGTACTTAGAAACATTTGCAAAATTGAAATCAAAACATTTTAACATCATTTGTCGTATATGAATTATGTATAGATTATTATATTTCTATGTTAGTATGTTTTTTCATATTGTGTTTTTGCAAATCAAAATTTTTTCAGTCATTTGTGCTTTATATATAGTATATTTTATTTCCCTTTATTAAATATTTTTATATTAATTAGATTTTTTACATAAAGCGTGTGTTTTAGATAGAAATATTACCATATTACATTTTGGTACGATTGCGACTCATTTTCGAAAATTAATAATTTTTCCTTTTGCTTGAATATGTACTTTTAAAAGAATAATGTATGTAATAAGCCTTCATAGTATAAATTAAAATTAAGTAACAACGAGGATAAATTTAATATCAGGAACTCATACAATTATTTTTCTTATAAACTGGATAAATTAAAAACGGCAAATTTTCGATATTTTTTTAAAATTTAGTCAATTCGATATACTTACTTGACAGAAATGCAATTATTTTTGATAATTTCTGCAAAAATTCTAGAAGGAAACATGTTTAATAAACCATGATACAAATATATAATATATATATCTGTGTGTCTGTGAGTGAATGTGTGTATGTATGTTAAACTGTAATAAATTAGATTTTTTACAGAATTTAAATGTGAAATCAGATGCAATATTTTCTTCATGATCATTTTTTGATGATTCTTTTTCTTTCAAAAGGGTAAGATTTTTTTTTTTGTTAAAAAGATATGAGTTTCAATTTTTTGTTAATCTGAATAGCATATTTAATAATACTGAGTGTCGAATTGAGACTACGTTTTCCATTAAACTTTTTTCGAATCATTTCTGCTGATATTTCGTAAATTTTTAATAATTTTTCTGAGAAATTCGGAATAAATATTTATAGAAAATAAAGTATTGACGCAAGAAAAATTCCATGCTTAGTTCAATGGGGAATAATGTACACGTTGATTTAAATATATTATATTACGGATGTTATTGAAGATAAAATTAGGTTAAAAATATGAATGATTAAAAGGCCTTAGTGATTTTAAAATATGTACTTTTCTTAAAAATTTAATTTAAAAAATGTTTTAATATAATTCAAGTTCTTATCAGTATAGATATCTTAATTCAAGGGGCATAAAGTGCATTAAAATTTTTAAAAACGATTGGAATTTGGAACCGCGTTGATTTAACTTTTCAGCATAATTAAAATCTTCCCATGAGCACGATCCTTAGAATTGTTTTACGCAGCATATTTTCATATATTAGTTTTGATTTTAACTTTCAAAATATTATTGGATCTGGCGTTTCCGCGTGTGAGAATTCCTTTCGAATAATTGCGCATGAATACATAAAACTGTCAGAATACTGCTTGAAAAATGAAACATGGGATGACAGCCAAATGGAGAATGCAACGATTGTTTATATATTTCCACTTTGACCTACTGCAATAGAATGGTGTCCACATAATGGTTAACTTTATCACATCTAATTTATCTTTCCGTTTCTCACTTTCCTGCTGTTCTCTAATGTTTATTACAAATAAAAAAAGGCTTACTCATAGGCGTAGCTTGCTACTTCAAGGGTTGGCGATGTCCTTAGGTCAAATAGGTTAATCAAAGTGTCCGAATTATTCACTTCTCGATTGAAGGCATCGACGCAGGTGCCTACAATAGATTTCTGGTAATCGGAAAGAACGTAAATTGTGACGGCTATGATCGGGCGATATATACTTTCACAATTGTCCCTGGCAGATCACTGTGTGGGAAAAAACGGTGAGGATAACATGTTTACAAATACAGGATGTCTCGAAATTCTTTAGTAAAAATTTAAGGAGTGATAGAAAAACATCTAAGCAAGAAATATTCACCATACAATGCTTAGGTGAAGAATAAGCGGTACACGAGTAGATGGAACTGTTATGGAAAGCATAAAGCCCGAGTGCTCTTGCACGTAGTTATTAATAATGTGAATTTTAAGAGGCACGGTGATGTAGAGAAATCAGAACCTGCATTTTATGTATGGTCTTGCGAATGTGAATGCTCTGGAAGCCGAAAGATTGTACTGGCAGCGTTTCCCGAGAGGATAGGACATATTTCCAGACGGAAATATGTTCGAGCGATGGCATCGGGGCCTGGGGAAAACGGGATCCTTTCTCACGAACGCGCACGATACAGGTCGCGGCAAAAGTGTGCGGACTCCACAATTTGAAGAGGACATTGTTCAAAGAGTGGATAATCGCCCTGACATAAACACGCGAGATTTCCTGTGCTGTAAATGAGCCCAACTGAATTGCTTAGCGAGTATTACGGACGAAGTATCACACACCTACCATGTATCGAAAGTACAAGCCTTCTTACTTTAACCCTTTCGCTACCGGAGGGAGAAAAAAGAAGTGTTTCTCCGGGTCCGCGGCTTCTTACACCAGAGTGTCACTCTGCGTCCTGACGATTTTAGATACTAAGCCTAATTCGTGAAAAAAATTCCTCTAAAATTAGCTATTCATTAAAATATTTTTGTACTTACATACCTTATTTAAAATGCATTAAACTTAATATATACAAAAGAAAAAAGGATTTAATCAAAAATTGAATGTTTCATACATAAAATTACATAAAAAAATCATACTTTTAAGAAAATATAAAATATATTTACATATGTTACATAAATTTCATGGTGTAATGATGTACCATTACATGGAATATATAAATATAAAAGATAAATCTTATTTTGCTGTATGGTATATTTATAAAAAAAATCAATGCATAGTCCAACGTCATATGTCTTACACACATATTCTGACGATTCATGTAAGATTTTGAGCAAAGGACACATCTTATAGTCCTTTTTTTTCCTTTTTTTTTTTACTTTAATGTCTATGTACAGATTTGGATAATTTTCGCTAACGTTACTTCATTATTTATTCAGATTCATTCATTATTTAGCAAATATCAGTATCAGATAAATACTTTCTTTTCGTCATGACTGTTACTACAAATAAAAACTGACCGAATGAAACTAACGGCTGAGAACATCTGCTACCTAAAGCCCTAACCCCCATAAAGGGCCATAAATTCTCCTTCGAACTTCTAAGAAGCAAGAAGAAAGAAAAATAAATAAACTGAAAGCAAGCGTACGCTTTAAATCATGTCATTACATTTAAGGCTCCCGTCTACCTGCCATTTTGATTGCGTGGACGTAATGTTAATCCTATGGAATTTCGACTTGAATTCTCCCATCTTTATTATTTGATCTATTTGAATGCAATAAAGTGCATCTAAAAGAGCAAAAAATAATGAATGCTTCTGTGGAATTACTTTTTTCCTCCTATTTTCAAAAAAAAAATTGGAAAAAATTCTTTAAAGACCGGAAAACTCAAAAATGAATAATTAAAATAAGAATAAAAATATTTTTAAAAATCTTAGGAAAAAAATAATTACACAGAAGCATTGATTAATTTTTGCTTTTTCAAATGCACTTTATTGCATTCAAATAGTTCAAATAATAAAGATGTGAGAATTAAAGTCAAAATTCCATAGGATTAACATTACGTGCACGAAATCAAAAGGGCGGGTAGACGGGAGCCTTAAAGAACCGCGCCGCAATAAGTGCTTTTAACAATAACCCCCTCCCTCCTCCTCCTGATATTCAGAAGTGAAATCCAAGATCATATAACCAAGGTCAACATTCCAAATAACCTATCTATATAGATTTCGCGGTAATGTAACACCATCTAGTAATATTAAAAAAAATCAAATTAAACGTTCACTTTAAGGGTATCACTATTGATAGGCTGGTCTGCAGAAGGCCTTCCGGAGCGTATCTATTGTGATACGCTGGTAATGAACGGGTTAAGATTATGGCCCATGGGTCGAATTTTCTCGTTGGTTTTGCTTGCTCTACACCTATGCATTGTAGGGTGAAAATTGCTAGTTTAGTTGTTTTCTATTTCCCCTTAAATTTTTACCCGTGAGTTTCGGAACACTCTGTAACATATATTTTATAGTTGGATTTTAAACATTTCGATCAATAAAAAGGGATACCATCATCTCTTTTATTTTATTGTGTCATTTAGAGATTTTATTTAATGTATTCTGTTTCACAATTTTTTCGTACAGCTAGAGTACACTCCATTGCAAAAACTGATTTATGTAAAAAGCCGAAAAATTGGAGTAAGCTACACATTCTATCCTTTGATAAAAGGTTCCTCTCAAAAGCAGTAGATGAGAGAGATAGGATCTGTTGCATAAATTGATACAATGCACATAAGTAGTAATGCATTTCATTTAACGTAACAGCTGACACAGATGGCAAGTGAGATGTCCCGAGTCATGATTCAGATAGGATCTTCAGACATCCCGTTTTTAACTTTATTTCCCCTCCACTTCTGTTATTGTTATTTTTTTCTTGGAGATGGAGGTTAATGTTTTGTTTCTCTCCTGCTTCAGACAAGTATTTTTGAGTAAAAAAAGATATTTTTGACTTATTATATGTCACAGTGCGTTATTGTATCTTTGAGCAATCTAAAGGTAATCATAAATATAATGACTAACAGATTTCTTTTTATTCTTTAAAATGCAGACAAATTTTTAAAAATGCCTCAAGCTTAATAGTAAATATTCAAGCCGAAAATGTTTTCCTATCACTCAAAATTCTGTATAATGCTGATTTAATATTATACCTTAACACTAATATGGTACCATAATTATAACACACAATGCTGCATCATGTTAGTATAATGCATCTAACGTCTCAATGTTAGTTCTGTATTGTACATCTTGATTGTCGCTCATAATGATAAGTTTCGATTCTCTGATGTGCGAACATTTGACATGATATCTAACGATATTTCTATTTTTAGAGAGTACTCCTGTTGCTTTAAACACTCACTAACAAACTACAATAATGAATCAATAAACTATAGTCTAATTTCACCATCTTATATAGAACGGATAATTTTAATATTAATGTTTGAGCGAACCTAATTTTTCCCGTTGACTATAGTCCTGACTTGACACGTCTTTTGAAATCCTCGGCCCCGCAGAGACCTTAAACTCGCGTTGGAGACATGGTGGTACAAAAGGAAAAGCTGTACAAAAAACATTTCCTTGCCCCGAGCTCTCTATTTTTCATCAACAATTCTGTATTTTGTCTTCGATACTTTATTACCAAATAGATTTCCAAATTTGTATATTTAAGTGAAAAGAATTGTGTTTTTTAGGGAACCTATCTAAAGCTTGCAGACAATATATTTATTTGAATATGTTTATCAACATAGCCAGTTACTTATTTATTTCTCTGAAAGTTTCCTTGAAAGTGAGGTCAAATAGAACTTGTGACTTATATTAAGAGCACAAGAAGCTCATAGTAACGCAAGGGCAGATTTTTTGGCGTAAACGTATGTTGCTACGGTAAAATTGTGTCCACGAGCACCGTTGCGCCCACCGACTCTTTAATGTAGCCAACCAGCTTTAGGATCTCATTGACGATGTTCTTTTAATTTTCATTGAAATTTTATGTAATATTTTTCATAAATGGAAACTAGAAAATATATAAGTATTTATTTAAAAACTATATTTCCTTATAATTATTTGAGATGGAACCTATTTCATGGGGACAGCTTTGAGACGTGTAATTTTTTGGAGATAAAAGTAGCAATCTTTCCAAGGGTTATCTATTTTTATTAAAATTAAAATATATGTTAGAAATTCAAACGAAATCTTCTTGAAAACAAAACGTTAAATATCAGGAGATTTGTTTTATAAACTTGGTCGTCAACCGCTTTTCTGCCGTCTGTTCAGAATAAGATCAATGAATTTTTTTCAATAATTTTTTTTTATTTATTTAAGGCATTTTATATGTCTACATAAGAACTGTAAATCTCACGAAATTGTCGTTCCGATAACGCGACATCTTGTCCAAATTCGGAACGACTACGATTTGAAAAATTCCGCTGTTGGCAATACTTTCGTGCAATTTTGAAAATTGGGCCAAGTAGCCCGTAACCAAGGATTTAAAAAATATTTGTTTATAATTTTAACTAGGCTTACTAAATGACGTATTTTTTTTATCGGAATTGTACCAGTTTGAAGCTATGGTCCCGACATCCTAGTGCCAGTTAGACGATTTGGTTTGAATATTTGTTAAAAATTTAAAAAGTGTCAAGCATACATTTAATCGGCATCTACGCAATGTGGTACATATTTTTTTCTGACAAAGTTATTTGACAACTGAAAATCTCATGTTACTGAAATAATCTCCTCACATTAGAAAATCTCTGAAAAAGGAAATCGGCAGCAGTATACAATATGCAAGATATTATTATTCTTGAAGGAGGCGAGGAGAGTTTAAAATAAAGCGAGATTTTAGGAAATTCTGTGTAATAAGGTGTGATAATCACCACAGTTGCTTGGGAAGAAAGTGGTACAAAAGCGGCACCAATAATAAAACTCTCTCTGAACAAAATGCCACATCCACCACAAATCCCAGCCACCCCCAAATCCAAACTATCACACCTTTCATTAACCCAACTGATACTAATATCCCCCTCTCCTCCTTCTCTTAATTCTTCACAGATATTAAAGATTTCGGCAAAACTTTCGAAATGTCCAAAATTTCAATAATAATTCATTTGTCTGTAATATTTGGTCTAGTATTCCTCCGCATAGTTCTCCCTCGCTTTTAATCATCAGCTGGAACTCAAATGGCACAAGAACTAAAATCAATGAACTTAAAGATTTTATATTTGAACATAATTCAGACAAATTGGAATTCAGAAAACTCACCTCAACCTACCTCTCACTACTCTATCTGTATTCCAAGTTATACAGTACAAATCTCGGATCAAATTTCGCATTGGGGCCGGAGGGCCTGCGCCTATCATTAAAAAAACTTCCATTCCCCAAACATCTTATTGACAAAAGTGCATCCATCTCTGAAAATACCACTATTTTTTTTTTATCTAAAGTCACAATAATCAAAATTTAAACGTTTTTACTTACAGTAACCACCGTCCTCAAAACATGTTCTTAATTGCGCAAAAATTGAAACTATCCTTAATGAAAACAACTCTGTATTCATTTTTGGTGATTTCTATGCAAAACACACCACATGGAAGAGAGGCAAGTCAAACAGATCTGAGCGTGTCCTCACAAGCTTCTATCAATTAGCAATCTCACGTTTTCCGCTCCCGACTCCCTCACACACTTTTCTTGTAATGGATACTTAATAACATTATTGATATCATTCTTCTTAAAAAATATTCTAAATTGCCGTAATGAGAACATTAATGTTCTTCACCTAACTGTCTACAGGTCCCTTTTCAGCGAGACTATTTCCCGTTCCATTCCCGGCAACCCATCCATAAGAATACTGAAGAACTCGTAAACTCTATTTTCTCAATAATAAATAGCATCCAAAACGTCATTAACCCATTCAAGAGAAAGAACCGCTTTCCTAAACATGCGAGCTCTGAAAGTGGAAGAACGCATGGGACCGGGCGATTTTCCTCATTAAGACTAATTTCATATGAAAGTTTATATAAAATCGTCCCTGCGATTAAATACGATGAAAGTTATGGATTATTATCATTGATAGCACCTAAATATACTTTTGTAAAATGTTTGTGATATTTAAAAAAAAAAATATTTGTGAATTTTAAAGAAATTATAAAATCATTTTGATAAAATAAAATTATATAGATACGAAAATAACAACAATGTAAAAGACAGTTTTTTTTAATTACCGGTATTTAAAAAATAGGTAAAATAATAGAGAACTGAATACAAAAAAAAATATTAAAAAAAATTTAATAAAATTGCTGAATAATACTTACAATTTTTGAAGTATATAATACATTTCGAAACACTGTTCAGGACAAAACCCTACGTTACAAATTTTGCATTTATAATATGTCAGCTTGCTTTTTCTTCATTCAGAGAACGTTGTCTCCTTGACTTTTCACTCAGATATTTCGATCTTTTCTTCATGAGAGCAGAGATAAAATTGATCCAAAAACATACAAAATACCATCTTGTTATCCATAAGTCCTATATGATAAGTCGATGCGATCCAACCCTAACCAATAAACATTTCACCAGTTTTCCCCACTCCGTCAAAATATAAAGAAAGATAAAGCGAGTGGTAAATCATAGCCCTTTAATTGCTCAATCCAAGCAAAAGAAGCAAATAAATGCATTTGTTTAAATTTTCAAAATCCCCTGATCCAACAACGAAAATTAAAAAAAAAAAAAAAAAAATCGGAGATAAAAGCGGGAATTGAAGGTCATCACTCTGTGGAACGATATTTGGGGAGAAAAATAAATAAAAAACCAAACTTCAACTGCCATCTAATGCCCATTAAAAATTCTTATAAGACATTTCAATTTGAAACCACACCAGTGTGATCATGGGCCCAGTAGCACGGAAACACCCAAAACATATACGACTCCTGAACGGGTTAAGACCTCTAGCAAAATTCAAACTATCTCCTACCCCCACCCAATTCCCTCTTCCCCCACATATGAGAAATCTCATGAAAAAAAAAAAAAAAAAAAAAGATAAATATTTGGTTTTGTTTAAAAGAACATAACTGAAATAGATGTCACAGATCATAAAAGCTAACTGAAATAGATGTCACAGATCATAAAAGCAACTTACTTGTCTTGGTACGTAAAACCAAAAAGGAACACAGCTTGGCGTATGGACTACATGTTTGCATAGAATCTGTTTTCTATTGACTGGCTTCTTAAGAATGAGACCCTTTTTTTTATACACGATTGTTTTCAACTGGTTTTTTAAATCCAGTTAAAAAAATCTCTTAACTTTTTTTTCCAATTTGTTTAATTTATTACTTGTTGGGAAAGAGGAAATGTACAGTCATTATGCAATTTTGTATCATATTTGTTTTTGCATTTCCAATCGGATACGAATACATTTAAATTTTAGCTAAAAAAAATTTTTTTTTTAAATGCTAGACGATAAAAAGTCTCTTATTTACATTAATCATTTTACAGTATATTAAAAACTGATTCACTATTGTAAACAAGTTTCACGTATTCGAAAAAAATATTTTTTGGAAACAATATTTACTTTGTGCACGATACTTAAATTTTTTTTATGCAATTTTTTGCGCATATTTGAAATTCGGTTCAAAAGTGAGTATAAAATTACAATTTACATCACTAAGACTTTCAAATCAAAATTTAGGAATAAAACATCATTCAAAAATTCAGACATTTTTTATTGCATACAAGATTTGGCTATTGAATAATAAGACTCTCGCAGTAAAACATTTTATTTTGTTATCATACGTATTTACTTATTATTACTTTCAATATACACCCCGGCTCTGTCCCTACAACGCTCCATGCGAAACTTTCATTGTTTAAAGCAATGGTGGAAGTCTTCTATCAGCTCCTTCAGGATGCGTGCCGCTTTCTCTTTCATAGATTCAATGGTTCAAATCTTGTTCTTTTTAAGCAAATTTCACTTTAGGAAACAGCTAGAAATTGCACGGTTCAAGATCTGGCGAATAAGCGGATGGTCTAACACTGGGATGCTGCACTTTACTAAAAACCTCTTGAAACATACAATGTCTTGGTCTCTCTTCTTCTTTCACAGAGTTCAGCAAGAACGTGAAGGAAGAAATGTTGATTAATAGTTTGACCTTCGGGAACCCTGTGAAGGTACACAATACCATGAATATAAAAAAAAGAGCAATTGCTTCGAAGTTTCATTTGCTCATTCGGGTTTTGGGGGCTCTCGGTGAAGTTGAGCTCTTTGTTTCAGGCTCATAGGTAAGAAACTACGGTTCGTCTTACATTATTATTCTTTCCAATAAGTCTGGGTCATTTCTTCTGGCTATTCAAACTTGAGGATGTTAGGCACTGTTTTGCTTGTTAAAACTGCTATGTAAAATTTGCAGTACTCATTCATTGTCAATTTCTACAGTCTCAGCAATCGAGCGAATACTTAACTGACTGTCATATCGAATCTACTTACCGATTGTTTCGATGTTGTTATCCCTTTTTGACGTAGAAGGGCTACCCGAGTGAGAATAACCTTCAACGTCTTTTCGGCCACCTTGAAAATGCTTGAAACACCCAAAATCACGTGCACTCGATAAACATTAATTGTAATGCACTCCTTTCAATAAATTATAGACTACAGGAGTGGTTTTCTTAAGTTTCACTTGAAATGTCACAAGAATGTGTTGCTCACTTATCCTTTTTTCGGCGAAACAAAAAAATGTTTCTAATGTGAACGCAGGCTACGGCTATACAGATATGTTTACAGAAACAAGAGGCACTGCATTCGAAAGGGAAATTTTCACTCCAAACAGCTGTCGTTAGGCGCATGCGTACTTCTTCTGTAGTAGCGTCAATCTCAGTATTCAACAGCCACACTTCGTATGGTTATAGATTATGCATTAATGATTCATTAATTGTTAAAATCGTTACAACACGTAAATTGTTCTGTTTCTTATCAAACTAATGTTAATATCCGCTAATGTCAAAATAATATTGTTGTAGGTTAGGTTTGTTATTTACATGGAAGATTTGGAAATTAATGTTATATGTAGTCCACGATCGTCATTTTTGGGAGATAGCGATTGACAGAGGTAACAACGATTCCGATTATAGAACATTTATTTTTTTAAATCCAGATTTGTTTAAAAGGGGAGAGTTTAGTCTTACCAGAAAACTCAAATATTATTCATAATTATTATTATTCGAAGTGTTTGGTCGTTTCCGAACGTTTTTCAACACTAAATACGGTAGACATTCCTGAAAAATAGTTGCAAAATACTAAAATATGAAAAAGAATTAATATATATTAATAATGAAAACTTCTCCATCGACCATTCCTGTCTTAGCCAGAAAATATAATAAAATCGTAAATTAGTGGAATAATCATAATTTAATTTATCACATGCGGATGAACATTTGCATTGTTAGCAATCAACAAGCACTGCCAAAAATCACCTCGCTCAAAATCCATCAAGTCCCAAATTATCGTAAATGGGACCTAATATCAAACTTTATATGAAACTCCTCACTCTTTATTTTTCATTAGTATTTGCTTGAATTGAATTTTAAAATGAAATTCACATTATGTTTTAAGGTAGAATAATGGAAAAACGAAACGGGAAAACCGTCGGGTGGCTACCATTGCTAAATTTTAACATGAAAAGAATAGATGGAAAAAATGTAATGATTATTTAAAAATACATTATAATAGACAGAAGGTATGTATCACAAACATTGAATGAACGGTATTATAGTAGGCTTAGTATGGGAAATATAGTAGGTAAGCCTTCTTTAAATCTGAAGGAACTGGATATAATTTATTCGAATACCAGATTGTATGGACTGTTTAAAGGTCCAATGCAGTTGTAAATAATTCGTAAACAGTAATTTATGTAAATAAATGGCGCGTAGTAATTACAATTAATAGAGAGACACTGCTCTTCCCCTCTTCTCGAATTTTTGCATTAATATTCACTACACGGATTAAAGAACGGCTTAGTATAGAAGACGTTACCTTCTGCCTTAATGTACTGATTTATATTATCGTATTTTGTTTCTGTAATTAATTCAAGAGAATTATTGAAAGGGCTCAACATCGCGTACGAGTCAATTAAAATGATGGCTTAATTTCTCTAAGCATAATAATTACTCTAAATTAAAAAGGAAATAATTAATACTAGTAATAATTGTTTTTTTAGAAAAGCAAGTGGAGAAAAACTTATCACAAATTTGCTTACGGTATCAAAATAATCGATGTATATTTTTACTGCAAAATATTTAAACTGCATTTCTAAATGCCTAGCAGCTTAAACTACTTAAATATTTAAGGTACCTCAGATATCACAATGCATGGAATCTTGCAGCACTTTTCATTTCGCTTTTATAAAAAATAGCACTTTGCTGATTTCATAAAAGAATTATAAAGGAATTAAAACAAGTTGAAAAAAGGACCCTTGTCCTGAGCTAGGGCATCAACTTTTATTTTTGTTCATAAACATCAAAATTTATAAAATTAGTTTCAGGAAATTTTGGAATATTTGAGAAAGCATTAAGAAGCGTCAGTACTATTCCCTTAAAATCTATAAAAATGTAAAATCATCTGTCGGAATTTTGAATTTTCATAAATTGCTGATTGTAAATCTTTTGAATTTCGAAATAAATTAAATTCAGTGAGTCATGCAAAACAGACCGACTATAGAGTTTTGCTGAAAAGCAGAAGTTAAGAGGAAATGGACAGATGAGTTGGTTGCTTTTCGTATTCGGAAATGATATACCCGACCGATCGTGAGGCAATTTTATTTTCCGAAGTAAAATATAGCTGCAGATTAATTATAATTGTAATTTATCGGTGATAACTGGTTGAAATTTGAATAAGTTTTGTTCTTTAACTCAAACACATTACCTAAAAGCAAAACGTTTTTTATTCATTTTAGAATATTAAATGTTTTCGGTTCTCCAAACAATTAAAAAACAAGATTAATGCAGACAAAGAGATTTGTGACGTCGTAATTCGACATTTTGAGATTCGGTTCAGAAATAAGGACGACACCTGAGCTCACATCTACCTTCCAAACTACCTTTCCAAGGATAGATTTGGAACATCGATATACCTGGTGCACAATTTGCTTAAAATAATATTCTTTCGCTTTGTTTTAAAGCTTTTAAAATGGCATAAATTTGACTGTCATTCTATACTTTCTATAAAACCTTCAATAAATTCTCATTTTTATGAAAACGATGCAATTAGGATTTATTTGAGGCTCGTTGAAGCTAAAGGAAGCGATGACAGCAAGAAAAGGTAGAAATTAATCTTCTTAGTTAAATGAAAATATTAATATATATATATATGTTTGTGTGTGTGTGTGTGTGTGTGTGTGTGTGTGTGTGTGTGTGAGAGAGAGAGAGAGAGAGAGAGAGAGTCTTTTATGTTTGCAGTTATCCTTTACACGTTTGTGTGATTATCTTTTCTTTATGTTGGTTCATAAAGAAAGAGATTTCAACATCAGTCAATAAAACTAAAGTATGAAAATGTCATTCAAGTCTTTAGTACATAGTCATTTCCCCCCCATAAAATGCATTTAATTTATAGTCATTACTTACTTATAAATAAATTAATATGAAACACGATTTTAAGGTATTAAGATATTTTTTAAAAACTTAAGAAAATTCTCAGTAGTTAAATTTTCTTCCTTCCTTACATTTCACTTCATAACTCATTCGAGTTATTTAATAGCTAAGAAACTATTAGACATAATCTAATACATCCCTTTACGAAACAGGAAATGCGGTTAATTAGCAAACTACAATTCATAAAATAGAATTTTCGTTAAATGCAGTTTGTTTACTCATTGAGTGCTTATGGTTTTTTTTTATTATGTTAGTTAATCAAATTGAATATATTTATTCATTACAAAACACCACTCTGTTAAGTTATCTTTCGCTTTGTTATTTTTTTAAGTTATTCTGCTCTTAATATTTTTAACTTATAAAAATGCGGCTTACATCCATTAGTTCGCTATTAAACATGGTTAATTTTTTTTACCAGGAATTATGTTGAATTTTTCATCAGATTTTGAAAAAAGTTTATATGTGAGTAAATTTGCTTTACAATTGGGAATTGAAGTCATAAATTTGTTTTTTGTTTTATTGAAAAGGGCAAAGAAAAAAATATTGATTTATAATTGTTATTAAGACTTCAGTATTTCGTTGTAATTCTTCTGAACGCTTAGAGTTATGATACAGATTACAGAGGCGGGTATATATGTCCGCCTTTACATAGACGTTTTGATAAAATTGAAATGATAGTATAAATTAATTTTATTTTCTTTTGCAATCTTTGAACAAAATCATTATGGATCACAAATTTTTAAAACACGCTTTTCTACTTTTACAATCAAAGAAGGTTTTGAGTCGAAAGTAACACAACACTCCACTGGAATCATACTATTATCCAAAAACCCTCAATTTAATGGAACCCAAATGAAATCTTAACATGATTCCTTCTGCGTCCAAATCGAATGACGTTACTTTGACGAACAAATTTCACTGCAATTGCGGTCAGAACGAAAGTCGAGCGACGAAGTTAAACAATAAGCCGGTATAGATAAACAATTTAAAATGGTATTTTTAAAGTAGCATGTATTTTTTCAGAGCACGTCGCAATTTATTAGAACTACCAAGAAGTCGTATAACAGCTTCGTTGTTTTGTAATTTCTTCATAATGAAACCATTTAATATAACATTTAAATAGGTCATTTAAAATTCACAAAACACTTTGAGCATAAGACAATTCAACGAGAATGCTATTAATAATAATTCAATGAGTTCCAAAAAAAATGCACTATATATATAGTATATATATTTATATATCCTCCTGTAATAATAAGTAAGGGAAATACGACAGAAGGTGATATTTTAATGTATACTCATGTTCAATTTCATTTTTCTCTTTCAAACATTTCTATCGAAATGTTTCAAACGCACTAAGGGTCGATCCAATCCAATAACTTTCAAGTTTAAATTCGAACAATTTTTTCCAAGTCAAACTTCTCAAGAGATCGAAAACACCAAGTCTGGGTCTGAAGGCCCAAGAAGCACCAAAAACCGAACTTGAAGCAACACTAGGTCTGCTGAAAGAACGTACTCATGCCGGATAAAGAATTTTTTTTAAAAAAAGAAGAAACCTCCAGTTACTTCTCCGCTTACCCGAGCTCGGGAATTTCTTCAATTTAGACATTCAGAGGACTGGCTGAAACCGTACGGTCCCCGCTACTGATGCAGGCCCACCGCCTAGCTAGGTCATGCCACGCAGCATCAGCACGGAAGATACCCCAGTCCGCAAAAGCGATGCTGTGGTATTCCTCGCAGCCCGCACTGAGCCGTAGGTCCTCAGATCTAAACCTTATCCCGAAGTTACGGATCAACCCGACCTCTCACCTGCTTGTTCTCCGACTAGAGGGCTGCGGTAACTGAGTGATAATGATAGCCATGACTACCGCGGCCAGTGAGCTAGCAGCGACCCGAGAAATGAAAGAATAACTCATGAAGGCATCGCGACACAGAAAATCTTTCGGACGAGATGCAATCCAGACCACACTCGAAATTCAAAATAAACCGGTAGAGGCCCGGAAGGGCATCGCTAGAACATGAGATCGTTTGGTGGCGTCATACAACCGAGGCCATTCGACGCACCAAACCCGCAATTTCCTGATCAATACTGCTACTTCCTTGCCGAATCCTATTTCGCCCTGATAAGTGCAAGAGGATGGTATGAAGTTACGTCAGTTTATCTCCCCGCTTACCGACGGAGAATAACTCCTTCGACGACGAACGAGCTGTCTTCAACTCTGTGAATTCTCCGATAATCCTTCATTGACTCTACAACACGCGCTCTTATACACTCACTACCAATCTGCAATCTGACCACACATGGTCGGATTAATTTTCACCCCCTCCTGTTCTGCTTCCTCACTATCGCGGCCGGTACTCGACACGCTCGAATAAATCGGGAAACGGCTACGAAGGGATTTGCGTCATGCAACCCTGACCAA
>BMAW01003165.1:0-34331 GCA_019974015.1 Nephila pilipes
TTCAATGTAGTTTTAAAGGGCATACCAAAGATAAATCACTGTAGATAAAAAAAAAATTACACGATTAAAACATATATTTGATATGTTTGTGCCCATTCTAAACTTGTGTATAGAATATAAATAACTGAAAAGGTGTTTCGTTTCATTCTAGCAATAACAGAATAAAATACAACCATTGAACGTAATTATACACATTTGTAACATTGTGAAAACGTCATATGTAACCCAATAGAAAACAAGAAGCACTGTACTGAAATGAAAACTGACAATTACCATAAATTATGGGCAAAAATGCGAGCAGTGCTTCGTTGCGATCTAGTGGTTAAAGTCAACAAACTTTCAAATCTGCATGAAACAATATGAGAGCGAACGGCTTGATTGGGGCTGGAATATAGAATATTCCAAATAATCAAATGCCGGATAGAAACTGGTAGCTGAACTTGATAATTCGGGTGAACGTGCTAGCCAAACGATAGATTCGCCTCGTCCAATCCATCTTGGACAAAACGTGGCATTGAGGTTATTAAGCACATTAATGTGGAAATGGACTAGAGCTTGTCGTGCTGAAAGACATTAACATTTCGAACAGAAACTATAGCATTATCAAATAATTCTAGCAATACCTTTTCCAAAAAGATACAGTACATCGTGCCGTTGAGTGGATGTGGCATAATTGATATGAATGAACCAATAAGGAAAATATCCCCAATACCCATCCACACATTTATAGAAAACCACTTTTAGAAAGTTTGAGGAGTGTGGGTTGGATGTGGCCAATGGGAATTCATACGTACCATTCTTAGCAAGACTTCAATACTGATGTAAAGAAATAGCCTTTTCCCCATTTCCTCAGCATTTCTTGGTTTTCTATCAATACTTTATTTTTGAATCCCTTTACTTTTAAAAAAAAATGCTACTTTATATATATTTTACCGTCCTTCAAAGTTTGGCCAGGGCACTTAGTAAATGCATAGGATTCATCAGTTATATTTCTAAGAACATTATCATCCTTTTTCAACGTTACATTTTAAAATACCCGTTGATTTTTTTAAAGTCCACGCATCAAAATTTGAGAACCATTGATCTGTAAAATGGAGGTATTGAAAAACTTTTCAGTAAAATTTTACATTTTGCATTGAGATACCGGGCATTAATCGTTTTTTGAATACTTTTTCGACAACATTTAAGCAGTTCAATCTCTAGAAAATATTTTCTTGTTAGAGGTTGAAAAAGACATTTTTTTGAAAGATGCGATAACAATTTTTTTAGTACTACAACAATTAAATTTTTTCACTAAGCATATTGAAATAACTCCGCAGTAGAAATTTATATCTTACATTCCAAATCTTCAATAATATAAGAATTAAAAAAAAATAAGATTATATTTGTCTAATTTCGACACATGCGATAGTTACTACAAATATAATATTTCGAATGATTCCTTAGTTATGCTAGTTTATACATTAATGTTTAAAGCAAGATTGTTTTTTAATATAATTAAACATTTCAGTCTCTAGGAAAAAGAGTTGTTGTTAGAAGCTAATGGAAGACTAACGCCGTAAAACTTTGAAGCAATTACTGATGGTTATTGTACATAATTATAATGGGATTAATATACATAATTGTAATTGTTTATAGTGATTAATTATAATCATTACATTCATTTCTGTCATAAATTAATGGAGCCAAACTTTCATCATTAAGCTCCTCAACGGACAAAATACGAAAGTTTTTTTTTCTTTTCTATTATTATTTTTTTTAAATTTCGAATTAATTATTCCTTATGTTATAAGATTATGTGATTGCATCGAAAAATGGGGAAATCAAGATTTCTTCAACACGAGAAAGTATGGATTAATTCTTTTCATGTTGTCTACTTTGCTTTTAACTGGTTCAGAATTCAAACTGCAGAAAATGTGTTATCAATGAAGTCATATTTCATATTTGTCAGTAAGTAAATCAGCACTACTAATCTTAATATCTATTGAATTTATGCACCGTAAAAATATCAGAATTGTTTCCTAAAATAAAAAATTAAATTTTCATTTTAAAAAATGAATAGCAATTGTGTTTGAAAACGATTTAGATTTGGAATGCAGACTTAAAAAGAGATAAACTTTGTAACTATTTCATTCACACAGTTTTCCAAAGGTCAACGACCGAATAAACCGATTAATAGTCCCTATCGGAAATATAAAGATGCATAGGATTATAAGTCAATTGTTAAATAACAAATAAATTCTCCAATACACGTGTTCGAAGTAAGAAAAAGAAAACAATGTCGCGAATATTATTGATATTACATCTAGCATATATAATTTTTAATTATATGTACAAAGGGAAGTATTTGGGCTTTAAATTTTCTAATTATGATGAATTGTTAATATTTGAAATATAATGAAAATGTTTTACAGGGAATATGCACGCAACTTCTGATTCAAAAACAATGTTATTTTTTATTAGTCTTTTTCCAGTATTTTTTAAAAAGTTCAAGTACTAAGAAATCTAATTGAAAGTAAAAACAAATTATTATTCATTTTTTTTCAGATCGCGCTCTATTCAATACAATTTGACAGACACTTAGTGGTTGAGACTCTTGAGCCAGTTTCATAAGAACCAATTCAGGTCAATGAATTTTTTTTGAAGTTTTTGTGATAGCTAACTTTGTTGCTTTGTTTGGAACTTAGCTAACGAACTAATTTTATTTCTCTAAGCGAATTTAAGCACCTCGGAAAAAAAATAGAAACATAGTGGCTTTTAATGTGAAGATTTTATGATAGTAAATAGAAAAAAATCACATTTTTAAAGAAATTTCGCTTGAAAAAAAATCAAAGTCCCATATTTCATGAAATTTAAAATCAAACATGTGTTAAGAGTTCAGAATTTCTTTTAATAATATTCGCATTTCAGTTCCACTTCGGCAACTTCAGGAATGTAGCCAGAAGATTACTTTGAGGAGAGGGTTTGGTCCTAATAAACTTCTGTAGAAATTGTTATAATAATTATTATAATAATAAAAAACTAAAATTAGACTTAAATAATAATTAATTTGTTTTACTTTATTAATCAACTGAGCTTAATAGCATATATTAATTAAAAAATGTTAACGTATCTCCACTTATTGCTCTCAAACTCTATAAGTGAACTACAAATAACTAATCGAAAACTATTTCTAATAATTTTAAAGCTTAATTTTGAAACAACACTTTGACATATTTCGATCATTCTACTTAAATACACACACACACACATTGTTGTTACAAGTCCAAGCAAAACTCTAAGAAACACAATAAATACAGCAAACCACTCTAATACTGCTTTCCTTTTTCAATCAAAGAGCTATTGAAAATTCTTAAAAATTAAACCAGAACAATGTCACAAAGTCAAAGCAATGACATGAAGCTGAAAAGGAGACATGGATATGTTTGGTAGATTTGATTTTATAAAACATATGTACCCATGGACATAATAAAGTAATGCTCAAGGAAACCATGTAATGCCATCCAACCAAAGCAATTTTCACCATCTGCACGGCTAGTTATTGCCATGGAACCATTTGTAAGCCACCAATGTCATAAAAGCAGTAGAGCTTTCCCTGGTCACTGCCCATGTGATTGGGTGAGGCACACTGTTTAAGTCCAGGCCACAGAACTGCCCATAGGTCATCGAAAAATAAAGAACAATTAGATCGAGAGACTGATGTGATAACTATCAGAGTATTCGTCGGAGAATAGGCCTCGTGAGTGGGTAATAGCACAGATTTTTCTCGTTAATGTAGCCTATTCAGAAACACCATATGTCCAACCTGAAGAGCTTTAAAATCAAATGGGCCCATTTGAAACACAGATGATGGAATCATCTACGGGTGCGTACTGAGTGATGAAAGTTTTTGCCCAGTTCTGACACCGACTTACCATTTAGTCACCTGGGAAAGAGCCCACGATTTATAAATTTTCATCGAGAACAAAATTATTTGTACCAGATATGATGGGTCACAGAATGATTCAACCACCTGGTTCTTCATCGCAAAGGCCAAAACAAAGTCAGATGCCATGAAACCCCATCACCAGGTTCAGATTACTGCACCCCACGTCTCCTGAAACCGATGCCGTCGCCCATACCATCAAGATTTCAATTAATCATTAACTCACCCACCAATATCAGTTTCAAAGCCACCTGCAGATATCATGTCATTCACCGAAGCCCAGATAAACAAATCAGCGTTATTAAAGAAATACCAGTCTTCCATTACGATTGAAATTATCAATGTATATTTTCGAAAGACCGCTCACATTGCCGAACGACGCCACGGCGCCACAATATTTGTCACGAAAATGGCAGACAAAAGCATTGCTGACATACCTCTGACTATTTCATTAAAACCCTGTATAGCATTCTCATCCCGTACATACCTTTCGATTGCCGAAACGACACGAACATCCTCCACTGACATCCTCAACTTCATAAGCCCAAACAAATTATTTCGTCGTTGAAGTTGAACTCTTCATTTTACGCACCACCAAAATAAAACAGCGAGTAGCCCACAATGAGAGATTATCCTGATTATAAAGTTTATCATATCAACTTTAGTCATCTAGTAAAGCACGTCATAATATGTAACAATAACTCCAGGTTAAACTATCAATAATCATTTTCTTGAAGTTGAAGCCAAACACGCAAGACCACATGACGCAACACTTTTAGCGCTGTTTGTTGATTTACAGCGATAAGGGTCAGAATAATAATCGACGATCGTTTCATCGAGTTGAAGAACAGACCATACTTTGCTCAAATGGGTGATCAGACGACACCTGAAGAGGCTAGTGGCTCCTCCACAACACAATATCTTGATAACAGATCTGCTTTTCTTTGAGACAACTGCATGAGACCATTTGTAAGATGTTATTAGACAATTAAGACATACAAGATAAAGGATGGGTAGTTGATACATAAAGACCATTAAAGTCCGTACTTCAGGATAAAAGGAGGTGAGTGAAGGCTTTAAGATGTTAAATCCCGCTTATATTAGCTACATTACATACACATACGATTGAGTAACCTAAATAGTAATGTCGCCCATATTTTCAACCCTTAAAACAGAAGGACTTTGTTAAAAGTTTTCTTATGGTTTCCCACTGTTTTGGACAGCTCTTTAATAAATATCACAATATTAGATGCACCCTGGTTTCATACGAAACCATGAAACTTCCTTTCAACACCAAATATATTATAAGTGATCAGCCTGTCTATGAAGACGCAAGAAACAACATTTCACATATCGTTTACAACAACCAAAAATCGATTACTACCAACAATGATACCGATTCTGACAGAGCATCACGAGCCTGGATTACTGAGGACAGTGCAGGCAGCCGTGAGCACTTGATTTTGATCACAAACAACGAATGGTTTGACATTATACGCGATGCCATAAATTTCTACCCTGAACAAAAGATACGATCTTCCACTGTTAATCGCCTGGTGTCACAGGCCATTAGGTCACATAACTTAATAAGCGTTTGCATTGCTACGTTCTTTTGCCGAATGCGAGGATACAGTGCAGCGAAAGCTGAAATATCGTCGTTGATAGACACCCCTGTTTAATCAGTTCATCGCGCCACAAATAACGCCTCCAGAACAAGCATTATCCACATACCACCACATGATATAGAAATTTGTCGCCCGCGCGAAGAACAGTTCACGCCGAAGTCTTTTAAAGTCGTCTCACACTGATTGCCACCAACTGGCGATCAAAACAGAGTAAAATGCTCATCCGTACTGAAACTTTAGTTAAAATACGTATTGAATGAACGATTCTTCAAATTAGGTTAGAAAGCCTGATTGTAAAGTTCGCTGTTGTAAAACATTTCAGTGCTTAACAACACGCAACAAAACACATATTCGCCATTTTGATTTAGTTACTGTGGGAGAATACTGGCAGATTGAAAATCCCAAAATATTAGGTTTGATAACGGTGAAGTGTTCTATGTTGTTTATGGGTTGTTGCAGACACGCGGATGCATCCTCACGAGCAGCCGGCCACGTTAAGTCCTTGGTCAGTTTGAATATCAAATCAATTAGAACCCACATTTTCTCGAAGTCAAACATCAGAAGAAAAACAGTCACGATGCCTATGCCCGAAATGCCTCAGCAACAGCAGTTCAATAGCATTCATCGCCATATTTTCGCGCAAAGTAAGAAAGCGGGTTTCGCCAGCAATACAGCCACGCATGTTGCTGACATTGGCCAATATCGTTATCAGTGACACAAAAGCGGATCACAGTTCCACGACTGAAATATTAATATTGAACATTATCTCCTTATTATCGCTATAAATACCGCAACTATTTTATTAAATGCGGTTCCGAACGTCTGCTTGCTATCTCTTTGGTCCCCTGAAGCCAGATTGATAATGACGCCAGAAATAGCGAAAGTCGGTGGGTGAGTAAGAGCGACGCACAAAATTAAAGTCAAACGAGCGTTTCGGCAGCACTATTTAACGCCTCAATTGGTTACCTCTGTCTTTCCTTCGACGACTGCCAAAGCCTGTTCACAACACCCACAGAGCCAATCTGAAGTCGCATCAATATAAATGCTGACTTCATTTGCCGGGACACCCGATACGAGCGCGGCTTGAGCAGTTCAGCACGCCCACTAACCAGCCCATTAATCAGCCATAGGCCGTTAAAATGACCAGAAATACGTGACCTGGTAATTGGTTTGCCGCCCGATTTTTCGACAACGCCCGTAACATTATCGTTCTTCCAAGTCTTCATGCGGTTCTGAGCCGCGATTATGAGTTCGAGTGACAAAGTCAGCTGAATAAAGGCGGTTCTGATGGCCTGGAGCCCGAAAGCGTTTGTATGTCCGACTGGAACAAACCACATTGAAAGCTTCCAGTGTCAGTCCACCACGCCTTTCGTCAACCGTTTCATTTAACAGCAAAAACCCAGCCGAGTTCACCGACATCTCGCACAAACAATATATATACGTTATATCGTTACATTTTCACTATGGCCTGCAGTCAAGCCGAAACCATTCATCCTCTGCAGCAGTAAAGTCTAGCACCAGCCCAGCCACCAATCATTTCACGACATCCTGCTGTTTTTGACTACTACCGAGCCGGCGAATTTTCCGGTCTCCTTCCCTGACAGACGAAATGCACTATGACCATTTTTATCATGTCTCACCACTATCAAACATCGCGCTCATTTTGATTGTCGAGATTCATATTTTACACGCCAGCACCATACATGCCCCAGGCTCTGGTCAAGATGAATAAAGAGGTCCATCGCGCACCATACTTTAAGAATCACGACATGTTCATATGCGGCAAAACCAACACGCACATTTTTCGCATCACGAGCGTCAACGGTGTTCCGAATGCCTCCCGCCCAGATCAGTTTGCTTCATGACGCTCATCTTCGCGCAATCTTAATAAATATATTCTGTCACAAAGGACAAGTTTGACGAAACTAACGCACCTCTGTTCACAGTACAAAATATGAATGGCCCAAATATGAAACGATAATGAACGATAAACGAATGAAATGTCTTCGTTAATAACAACCATCTCGGCTGTTGTCTTCCAGGTCGAAACAAGCAAAGGCAGTTCATTTATCAACTCTTCACCAATACCGCCCATTGCAGAAATTAGCGAAGAAAGCTCATCTTTTGCATTGAGAAGCATGTTTGAGAAACTGTCTGAGGTGATGATAGCGGGTTTTGCTTGGCAGTGTCGAATCCTGAAGATCAAATGAGAACACATTATTTTTACAGAACAAAGCCGACGCCGAGCCGCCATGTCGCCCACATCTGAGCTCTGATAAATTGCTCTATTCGTTGACGTGTGATCAGATGCTCACCACGGTCTCACCACTGACAAATGCTGTTTTCACCACCAGCCACTGCTGCACCCACCTCCTGACACCAAACAATGACTGGAGAATGGCAACGGTTTTCAACGGCACTCTACAGCGATCTTCCTGAAACGGCGTCAATTGTCTGAAAACTTACCTTTTTGATACTTTCGGCGAAAGACCATGCGCCGCGACATACGCAACACGCTACGCAGCGCCCGCTCAATGTTACGGCCCCGTGTTTAAGATGCAGTCTTAAACAACGGTTCAACATACCCGTTGCAACAGCCCCAGCGCCTGCCCACCCAGCCCCACGCACCGAAACCGCCGCTCATCTTCGCCCAACCATTATATCGCGCCCAGCCCCGACGCCAGACGTCAAACCAGCCTGATCACCACTTCCTTTCATTCTTATTGATGAAAGTTTTATTGTGGTCAGAGAAACCGTCGTCAGGCCCAATTATTTGCTGTCTCTGGAGGCAAATCTTTGGCTGGCTGGACCATGATTTTCGAGAAGCTACTTAAAGGTTTGCGCTTTTCGCATTAATGTGATGCCACACGGGCGCCACTCGATCACGCCACGCGCATGCTGCGCCATCCCATACGAGCCATTTCATTTTTAACATCATGAAGAGGTTTTATTTATCGGCGCATCATTGCGAATCCAAAAACAGAAAAGGCCAACGATCAGTGTAAGCCCGAAGCCGATTAAAATACCGTTCGGCTTATCTGAGCCAAAGAAAATGACATCGCACGGCACACCACGACAAAAATATGAAGTGTCAAAATTTTTATCACGTCGGTGAGCCATAACGGTTTAAATAAAGTGAGGATTTATTCTTCGAATCCATGCCGCACCGGAACCAAATCTTTATTTAAGTCGTTAAGTAACATTGAAACCGCCTGTTCACCAGGCCGCCATAGAAAGGCGAATGGGGAAGATATCTTCGAAACTCGATAACGCAAGAAAAATATAATTTTATGCGAAGTTGTTTTTCTGATGGCATCGGCAAGAAGTTTAATTGTGTTGTTGATACTCGACGATCGTATTTAGTTCAATGGTTCACCGTAACGCGGAGTTCACAACGAGACATCATGTTTGTTCCGCGCCGAATACTGCTTATTCATATCTTTCCACCATTCTGGGGAACGCAACAGTTTCAATATTATCGTTGTTCTTCACAGTGTCTGCCCACCAGGCATGATCACAGCGCCATATCACCGCGCAATCAACGAAATTTTCCACTATCGTCGCCGATATCAAATTGCGTCCCAAAGTCAATAGTCGTGGAAGTCAAACCGCAGTTGCCTCGTCTCCGGCCCAGAATTTCGAATTTTCAGTTTCTTTAGAAAACTGACATTTTCACATCAAAGATGAATGTTCAGCGTGATCAGCATCTAACGATTATAAGGCGGTGTTCGTCCCAAAAATGAATACTAATCTGTTTAATAAGTTTTACGCCTTTCACAAGATCATGGGAAGAGTCGCTATCAACAGCAGTGCCGAGTCCGATCTGGCTGGTCACAAGCGTATTTTCATGCCGGGTCTTGCTCACGATGGTGTAGTGTTTTGCTTTGAATAAGATTAACTTTAATACTTTATCAAGAAAGAGTCTAACTCACGAAGGGGAGCAGGATGAAGTGTTTATTGTTTTTAGAAAGTGCTTATATTCTTTGTAATATCTAATCATGAAAAACAAAAATTATATGTTACACCAAAGATCCTGATGACCTGCAGCCATAGCTAAATACTTGTATCGGATGATATTTTTCGATTATACAGAATGAATCAGTGGGGATTGGGAAGAAACGCCTTTGAGTTTAATTCAGCCTCACTTGAAGAAGGCCAGTTCACCAACGCGAACAGTGTCTTTTCCTTATCAATCATTTGTCAGCCACATAGGCTTTTAGCCCAGCTCATTATGACAAGACACATTACGCATTTAAATGCAAGCGGTATTATCAAAGAAACGAAATCAATGCAGTTGTTGAGTCCCTATCGCCGAATTAATGACTATGCTCACAGGTTTAAACTTCTGATTAGAACAGCTCATTCGACCAGTTCTATGTTTCCAGTGCTGTTTGATGGGATTTCAGGTAATGTTTTGCACGGACAATGAGTTAAATTATGCTTTACGATGTAGCCACGATGACAAATTTGAAAAGCTTGATATTGGAACAAGATCAAAAATTATTGATGAAACACCAAGTCGAATCCAATGTCTTCAGTTTCAGAACTTACTGATACATTATTGCAAATTGCAGGAGCCGAGACACACGTTCTTCACCCACATAAATATCGTTCGGTTATCAGCCTTTTCTATTTCAAAATGTCAGCCCAAGAATCTCGGCTGAACGTTTCCGGTCGGTCCACGAGCTGATAATCAGAGGGCGGCCCCACGCCGTGTTAAACAGAAAATGCAGCTGATACTGCCCATGCAGAACATAAGGCACTTTAATACTGAGATTTGTGCCAATAGCTTGTTAATTACAAAACGATAAAGCTCACGAAGGTCTGGTCAAAGACTCAAACATCCCACACACCTTCATCAAAGCACTCAAAGATGCACCAGCATTGAAGCTCATTGATATTGAATGTATCTCTGACGAGGTATTCTGAAGTCATTCGATACTGATTGAACCTTCAAACAGCTATCGGTCAACACATTCATCCTGACCTGCCTTTATCTCCAGCCATGAAACCCGAATAAAACTCTTCCTGATACACATTCTTCGAAATTTAGGTTAGCCTTGATTTCATGTTCCATGACCCACACCACACCATGATGATGGCCAAAACCCACACCACCACATCTGACCCACACATTCTTCATATTTTCTGCAATAAGCCTGGAAACCCCACCTGTCTTTCTCCAAACACCACATTTTCGTGTTCCTGAAACAAAGTTTACAACCTCTTTAAAGCAAAGTAATGAAAATTTTAGGGGCTCATTCTTTTCTGAAGTGAAAAGGCAGGTGATAATCTGAGCGCCCGACGCCTGAATGATCCTGGCGCAGAGGAGCATCACTGCCAGAAGCTGAGCCTCCCGTATTCCTCCATTTGGGGTCGATGAATGTGGCCAGGTGGAACACCATTTTTATGCCAATAAAGCTGCCTCAACCTGGATCAAATATTTGGTTTAAATGAGACTGACTCAACACCATCGTTTCCCCGGTTTTACTGATCTGAAAAGCTGACAGTCCAGGGATTCCTTCATGTTGCTAATTATAATGGTCGAAAGGAGTCTGTTTAAAAGACCGCCCTGGTAAACTTTCGAGTGCTGAAGAACTCAAGCTCAATTTTCGCCATTTTATCTCTTTGAAATGGCAATTAAGATGGTCATTAATCTGTTGCCAAAAAGCTGCAAAACAAGCTGGCCCAGCTCATGGGCCTGAATTCATCTAAATATTAAAAGAGTCTCTCACTTTCAAAATCAAGATTTAAATCACATTTTGCACCTGAACATATTTCTGTTTATAGATATCCTTCAGACTCACCAAAATGACTGATGCGTGGCTCAGACATAGGGATCCTTTCAAGTTTGAATTACATCATGTTTTAAACAATGTCGCCAGGCGAGAGCCGAGTTTCACATATTCTGAAGATTCACCATCAAACCCAGCGATGGGTGCAGCAGCCAGGAACACACCATATGAGCCCAACGCCTCTGTGTGCCTGCTCACTATCGAGCCTTCCGATTAAATTTGCTGAAAGTGACACGAGGGCAGAGATCATCACCCTCTATTCTTGTCATGATAAGACCAGTTCATCGCCTTTCTAATGCCGAATAAACCTCACGAAAATAAGATGAGATGTCACAGGTGCTAATGGCTCGACATGAATAACCAACACTATTGATGATGGCCCAGAATCAGACTACAGAAGCTGAATATTCTCGATATGCGGTGCCTGTTATCCAGCAGCACAGCCTGGAGCGACTGGCCCATCGCACATCTGACACATTTGTTCACCGTTCTGGAGGCAGCGTTTATTCTGCCGCAGTCAAACATTTTAGCACCGACTGCCAAAAACAGACAACATGTCACACAGCCCTGCCCCGAGGTGATTTTGTTGCCTGTCCTTTCATCTCTTCTACTGGGAATATTTTACAGAAATTCTCCTGTTCAGCACCCAGTTTGTTCAGTTAGATGGAGAAGCCAGACAATGAAATAATGAGGAGAATACGTAATTTTCTTGTCATGCCCAGCACTGCTGACATCAACTCCTCACTTTCTATTACTCACACAACGCCCGACATAATAAGAGCAGCGTGCTGAACAAAGACGCAATATTATAATTATTTCAGGCCGAGCAGGCTTAATAGAGATAAAAATAGCCACAGGCGCCCACCACGAAACATCTCAGACTTATTACACGCATCTTGTGGAGCTCAATGATATCATAGTTCAAATTGAAGATGTATGTAATGGATATAATTTATTGTAATATTTGTTATGTCGAAACCATGGGTTATTGGGGTCATCAATCTATTCTTCTTTCGAAACATGTTAAATGCCCGATGATAAGTTACAAAAGGAACAATATTTTAAAATGTAACCCAAAAGTCAATGCCTTTGATCAACATATGATTTCGATTCATATCTTTCCGCCTCACGCCAGTTTTGACGACTGTTGAGGTCTTTGAAAATTTTGGAGGCTTAAAGGAGGTTGAGTTGTAGCCCTATGTTATATTCTGGCTAACAGACGACGCCCACGCTGAAGCCCACTGAATTGACATGAGAAAGAGTCGACATTTATTCACCACTGAAAGTAGAGCAGCTGGCACAAAGACCGGCTTGACCCCGAGGCTCAGGATGAACAATGATTATTATCTATAGATGCCACCTTCCATTCTCCACACTCACTGGGTTCATGAGAAGTAGCAGATTACACCGTGCCAGTTAGATTCCACGAGCTGGAAGCACATCGAGAGCAGGCTGACAAGCGTCTCCTGTTAAGAAGAAAGTTCCTGTATGTCTCACTGATAATGATGGTGTACCATGTCACGTTCGTTTATTTTCTCGTCTTCCACAACAAATTTCCCGGCACCTCATAGAACATTTTCACATTGCAGCCAATGGCCATTAATAGCACACATGCAGCCTGCCCGAGACAGTTCTGACGGGCAGAAGATCTTGTAATCAGAAACATTGCAACACACCAGATCTTCCGTATTGAGTGCTCAATAACTGAGTCAACGTGACATTAAAGTGTGGCGCAACGATAATGCAGCACACTGCCGAAGAAACAGACACAGCTCACAGGCCCTCCATCTGACCTGGCTCATGGTCACCTGCCAATAAACCACAAAGGAGACATGAAAGTCAACTTCAAATCTTGTTTCAGTCTCCGCATTTTGTTATACAAGCCATCTCACACAACAGTGCCTGCCCCGGCAACAAAGGCCCCGCTTCATATATACCAGGAGCGCCCCATGAGCCTGTATGAATGCCTCACTTGAAAGTTAATATGCACATTGATTGCCACACCACGCAGTAACATCTCAGTCTCCAACATTATCTGAGCGATGAGATGGCCTCTGACGATCACCGATGACCAGTGTACTATCTTTATTTGTCACTTGAAACACACCGAAGCGACCTCTAACAGCATATTTCGTGCTATTATAAACGATAGAGCTGGCATACGCCTAATTAATATGCCATATGAATAGTGGGCCTTTTTCGTCTTGCAGCATCAAACACAACAAAGAATCTGACGCCTGTTGGCCCCACAACATGCGAAACCGCCCATGCCCAACCGCTGATGAACGCCGGTTTTCAAAACTTCCTTTCATTAATAACATTGTTATAATTTTCGCAGAAAACCTTTTAAAAATTAACAGGCATGCTGGCTGATCCAGCCATCATGCGCCCATGATTGCCTGCTCTATATAATACAACTTAAAGAACATAAATATCTTCCATTTCATCTCCACACAACAAGTTTGTTTCATGAGGAAGATGTAAGAAATAACATCACAAACGAAGAAGCCAGCCCCTCAGATAGATAATGCCCAAACAATGACATTAGAGACGAAACAAAATGCGTCTTTCATAAAGTTCATGTATCTTTTCTTGTAAAACCATGTTGAAAACAACTTTCATCCACGTTCATAAAAGTCAGAATATAATGTTTGATTTTTACACAAAATTATACCATATTTCTATTTATAAGCTTATGGAAGGCTTACTATTTACAAATACTTTAGAGAGGACTGTCCTGCATAAAACAAAATAACAAACCTCCCAAAATCAGATAGCACAATTACACCAGAATTGATTAGCAATCTCACGACACAGCACCACTATCAGTCAAAACGTCTTCGAGACCAGCTTGAAACCAGCCAGAAGACAACACAGCTATACTGATGTTCTTACCTGGAGATCTCTGAAATGAAGCTGTTAGTGCCTTCGAATACGAATAAACCGATTACAAAGCCCACTACCAACTTGCTTTTCTTCAAGATTTCTCATTGTTTTAAGATTTAAAATGAACTATGTGAACAACTAAAACTTTAGACACAGGAATATACTTCTGTCAACTCCCAAGACAAAATGAGCTTCGGTGAGTTTGCATTTTGGCGTCAAACCACAAAATTTGTTGATGAAATTGCTCGGTCTCGAGCTGAAAAAGTTTTCACAAATATTGATCGGTAAATGCCACAATTGATGATTTTGCCGCAAAGAGGTCTTCTTGGCGAGGAGCTTTTCTACCAGCTTTGTACATACGTTCAAAAACTTAATATCGTCATCAAGCCGAATAAAACTCGAACAGCCTACCGTGCTTTATTGACCAACACCGAGTTCGCATTTGCCTAATGTCGTCGTCTTATTATTGGTCGATTACCAACTATGCTGTCATGACATGGTAGTCTGAATATGCCCGCTTACAAGCAATTTTTATACACCAAGACACGATGTGCTGATTTTCCTGACCATCGCGCCCATACAGCTCAGTAACAAGGAAGCCGCATGAGTCGTCAATAAAACCACAATGTACCGCGGCACGAGGCCAGTTACACGAAATGTTAATATTTTCCTCAATATTCTCGGTCGAAATATGAATAACGTTTTTAGCTCTGAAACACAATAATTATTGAACACTGATGCCAGTTTGCTTTAAAGACGATAATAAACATTGGTCAGCTCTTCTGGTCGTCATGATTTTCAATACTTCAAAACATACTTGAGACGATCAGATATCAATCACCCACTCACCGTAAGTTTTCGTTGGCCGCAACATTATCATCTTTTGTGCCATCACGAAATATTAAGACACGCGAACAGGGTTATTATCGAACGCGATTTCACCATTTATCACTCTTCATTATATTCTCCACCGCTTCAATACGACTGAAACAATGTGGTTCAACATGCAACTGCTTTTCCAAATGAAGATTATACCTCAGGCTGTTATCGAAGACGAATCAAAAATAAAATACTACACCTCACCCTACGAACAGCACTGGAGTTGCTGATTTAGTACTGTATATTTAAAAGAACACAACAGTTGTCGAACTCAGGCTTCAAGAACACGCACTAATGATATATCTGAGCCGTCACCAGCAGAACAGCAGCTGACTTTGAGAGTTTCGGAGAACAATAATGAAAGCCTTTGGGAACACACGGGCGCCGCGGTAGTATGAAACTGCAAAATAAAAGACTGTGTTTTTCCTTCTGAATTTCTTTAGAAATGATTGGTGTTACCAATATCCCAAGATGAATAACCTGATGTCATTTTCGAAGAAACTTTTACTGAGAATTATAACAAAATCGATCACCGGCTGAATGTTTTGCGGCCTCTGGTGCTGAAATAAGAGACGAATCGTTTGTCATATCAAGTAGTCTCTGAGACAGTATCATATTAAGGCAGCCAGGTCAAACATGAGAATGACGGGTAAAGTGAACCCCAGGCAGCCAGCACAGGCCTCAGCAAATTTTCAAACAGCATGGCGATCACCACAGGCCTCGGCAACAAGCGCCTCAAATGCATGGCCCAATGAAGAAACGGCCAGGCTATGTCTCCCAAAGGGAGCCGAGCAGTAATGGTGAGTGGACACTATTTTGTCTCCCCTGCAAAGGAAGTGGGAGATGGCGTGAGCCTCCAGTTGTCAAGATGGGATGGTCGGCTGGTTATCAACAGTGGGGTTCGTCTTTCAGTTCCAGTACCTGTCCTAGGTGGGAAGTCGCTTTCAATTAGCCAGAAATAATTACGAAATAATCACGAGAGTCTCCTGTTGTCACTGGGACAGGCGCTCACAGCTTCTCGTACTCATTTCGCACTTGCCCTTTAAATCTTGAAAATACAGAATTTTGCAACCTAATCATTCTACTTTGGTCATCTTCCTTCCTGGTCATCATGGTCACCATACATGCTACATGCCACACAGCCATACATACATACTCTATGTGTCTCATGAAACAGTTTAAAATATAAAACAGGTCCAGTTGAAAATGTGAAAGAAAATAAATGAAAATATGGAACTAGTTGGGAGGAGCTGACAGACATGTCACGAAGATACACAGCAAACCATAAGCACACAGTCCCTCCCATGAAGATCATGGATTTTGACCCTTGCAACAGAGCCAAGAGGCACAAGTGTACTGTAATTAATTGAGCCACGCATGGCCTCAGTGGTCAACTGCACGACAACAACAAACTGAGGTCCAGTCAGATCGGGCCCAGACTTCGACACTGCCTCCCAGTCAAGCCTCCAACGCTGGGCCCAACCTCATTCAGTGCAAATATCATCGATAACGGCAACGACCATCAAGAAAGAGATATCGATCTTCGCGAGCAACAGATCAGCACGGCACATTATATTTATTGTTCTTTGATGAGCAAAAGAATATCCATCACGCCGTGAAGGGAATGTCGAAAGATTTCAACGCCGTTTGAAGATGATTGCAGCTGCAAAGTTGAACAACTGAAACGGCAAAGTTTGGGTCGATTGGTAATTTGGCCCGATTATCGGGCGTCAGTGAACAGACAGGCCAGCAGGCGATGATTGTGGTTTAAAAGCCGCAGACATTGCAACCGAGCAGCAAAGAAAATATCATCGATTAAAAGATGATTAGTTCAGTTGCAGTGACTGATATAGCAGCTGAAATATTGTTATCTTGATTTTGTGGCGCGAAACGAATAGTTTTTAAACTAGAAATCATTACTGTGTTCAATGAATTGTGGATAAATATATTATTCACATTGATTTTTAAAAGTCATTTTATTTACTAAAACACGCATGGGCCCAACTTTGATCGTCCTCGACGCCCAAATATTACCAGCGACAATCATCCGTTGAATAGCCTGGTATTTCGTTATCCTGTAAAACAAAACAATTGGTCGTCTTCACACCGATATTCCAGCCATCGAATATTCAGGCTTTCATATACACAGCTATTGCTGCTGGTTGGCTGTTATTATTATGCTGGTTGTTATTGCTGTTATTGTTACATAGTTATATAGCGAGCCCACCAGAGTCAATGCAGTTGTCCTTCTTCGACATTTCGATTTCGGGAAATTTTGCGAAATAAACACAATCTTCGTCAAAGATTACTGTTGGTCAGGTTATAGAGCCCTTACCGGAGCCTGAACACAGGTTTACCGTTACTGCATCGGTCCGTCTTTATTAATTATTGCAACTTGAAATAAAATCAGCCTTTCTCTTTCTCGATATTTGCTGGCAACACTGAAAATACAGTCCTCACGTGTATAATGTAATCGTTACTCTGCACCGTAAAATTCTCCACGTCAGCAGGCGGTCCCAAAATTTCATTTACAACGTCATTTCAATAAATACGCCTGAGTTTGCCATCGTTCCCGGAACAGGAACAGTCCGAAAAATATCTCCACCAATAAAACCGTTACCTCAAAATCATGTAGTCAAAACATGGACTTTCCGAATGCCTTGGGACTTCACGAGCGGCTCATATTATAAGGCATTTCAAACTTCACAGATCGTACCGTATGGCACAACATACGCTGGAAGAGAAGCCATTTTTGTACAAAAGGTAGTATTATTTTCGTAAAGAAAGAAAAACTGGGCACTTTTAAAAGCCTTATTTTGTCAAAAATAATAAGAAGAAGACGAACAGTGGAAGCCACCATCATGTGACATTGCCTGCGGAAGATTACTTTTCGAAAACACGATGGAGCAGAACTTGGCTGAAGTAAGACTGCTTTGTGTCCGGCGGGCGGTTCTGATACGCGAGGCTGAGCGGTCACAAGAAAACAGCGAGTAGCGCTCATTGGGTCTGCAGCTCGGGACGCCACTGATGATTACCGGATTGTTTGCCACAATGAATGGGTATGATAACAAGAAACGATTTGTGATAGCAAATGACACTACTAAATGAGGTGATGATATATTGTTCATTTTGTCCTTCGGTGAGTAGAATGGTACTTGGTCTGAGTAAGCCGTTTCTATTCTATAATAACAGGAAGAATAGCTGTCCGATGGAACGTGGACTATGATTGGTAATATTTTGCAGCGGTCACGGCGGTCCATAAAACAGGCGAAGACTTTGCACTGGAATGAAAACTATCGGCCTGATAATGTTGTTCGTTATGCTTCGTTGTTCGAAGTGGTTTAAAGCCACCAAACTTTCACCACAACACGAGTGAGAAGAATTTAGCGATTAAAGCTGGAATGAGGAATACCCAAATGATCAAATGCCGGATAGGACTGTAGCTTTGAATTGATACCGCGAACGCCAGCCCAAAACGATGATCTTGTTCTAACCAACTCATCCCACGTTCTTTTGCCACCGAGGTTGACACAGTGAATATCAACCTGAAATTATCAGAGCCTGTTTTCTTGCTACCGACGCACGGTCGAAATTATAGCATCTAAATGGGACCTCTACAATTGGCTTTTCCGTGATATATGAATATCGTGGCCGGTTGATTGAGGTGAATGAACGAAAAGACCTCTGGTCATTAATCCTATCAATAGAGTTCATCTCTTAGAGTTCTGTTTTGTGTCGACGCCCACCAACCATTACGAACTCATCACCTGCCGGTTATTCTTCCATCTTCCTCAGTTATCTTCGTAATCATCCACATTCAGAGCCTTTTAAAAACGCCACTACATACATTTTGGTCACCGTCCTTCAAGCCAATGAAAATAATTTAGTGCATGTTAGATCTTATTCAGTTTAGGTTTCTGTTGAATGATGATTCGTTCTTTCAATGCTACATTTTAAAACACTGCTCATTTTTGTTCATGCAACAATGAAACCATTTGATTCATACGGATACGGAAAATTTTCAAATTTTTACATTTCATTTGAGATGCACCCAAGATAATGTTTTTGGGGCCATTTTCATTTACGATTTATAAACCCTCTATACGATTTTCTGTTGTTGAGTGCTGATTTTGAAAGATGATCATTCTTTAGCAGATCAATGAATGTAGTCTTTTCACTCGGCTTACTATTTGAAAATAGTCTCCTACAGTAGAAATTTCATAGACTATGATTCTGTGTCTTCAACATAGTTAGGCCCTGTTTAAGAATGATTACCACTTATTTATTTATGTTGAGGAGCCACCAACAAACGATATGATTTGAACGATTCCCTTTTGATATGCCGATTATTATATTGGCTTTGTTGTTGATTTGTTTTACGATAATTAAATGATTCTCGTTCTTTAGTGGAGCCGTTGAAGAAAGCCAATGGTTGATCAACCGCACCCTTGTGCTGTTTCATCATTGCTGAGCCGGCACATGGTTCAGCAATGACTAATATGATACTGCGGGTCGGCTTTGAGTTATCAATTGATAATCGATGATTCTGCCTTCTTCCATACCATTTATCAACTTCACCGATGGTTCTTCAAATTTGATTAAAACATTGTGCCTTTCTTCATCGTCATTCTTTAAATTTCATCACCATCCTATTTAATGAAAAACGGGGAAACCAAGATTCTTCAACGATGAGAGCATGGATTGAATTTTCAATTCACTCTGAAGCGACCCTGAAATCGGCGAACCCTTCAACTGCAGGTAGTACGTAAAGATCAATGGTGCTCATATTTCACATTTGTACGCGATGGGACCGAGCATCGTCATCTTACGACTCATTGAATTCGCAAAATGACGAGGTCTAGCTCAAAATAGTAACAGCCCTTCACTGGCGCACAGTCAGCTCGGTACGTGTCCACCGATTCGAATGGATTCTAAAAGAGATAACTTATAATGAACATCGCATGATCAGAAATGCAATGTTCATTTGTTCTGTCTGATATGAAAGATATGGGATTAAAAATTGTCATTAATGGGTCAACAAATCTTCCAGCTCGGCTCACTGCGATGGAATTGCTTATTGATGAAATACATGGAAAATAATATGAATGAGGTATTTGTCTCTGATTTCAGTGCACACATTATTGAATTTTTCAGTGATTTTTAAACAGACAAGAAACGGTCTGAAAGAAAAATACACTGTTTTCAGATTCTGCCCAATATGGTTCTGATGAGATTGCAGCTGAGACTTTGAGCTTTAGCTTTGCATAATTGTCAGCTCAGAAATTTTTGTTTTGATATATTTTGTCTCAAGGCTACTAACTTTAGCTGGCTCATCTAATGCCAGCGACTTAAGAGGATTTCTGGAAAAAGAGAATGCTAGTGCTTTAATGGAAAGATTTATGAGAGAATAGGAGGCCCCATTATTTTGGGGTGTTTTGCCAGCAACAAGCCCCGATTGTTTTACCAAACGTACAGAGCTCAGAATTTTCTTGGTCAATGCCTGGCTCTCTAAAGTTCTACAACCTCAGGGAATAAATAGAAGACACTTTGAGCAGAGAGCTCATCCTGAATGTTCTACAACACTGTTTGTCAGTTCATACTGATTTGGGCTCAATATTCACTTGTTTTACTATTAATCGAGTTAATATATTATATTAATAAAAATGCCAATGCCACCATTCTTGTTCTCAAACTTCTATAGTGAATCCCAAACCATTTCTGTCATTTAAAGCTAATTTTGAAATGAATACTTTGAGCGATTGTTCGTTCGTTTTGAATAGCGATGACACAATATTTATTTAATGATACGAATGAATGGCCACACAGGCATTTATTGACACGAATATCAGCTACGAATGACACCGACAGCAACACTAAAATCATGGTACAACAGCGGCAGTGTTCGATGCATAGCTTATCTTTGGCAGACATAAAATAATTCCTTATTATTTCATCACCAGCTTATTCGGCCGGGGTTGTCGTTTCAGTTTTATTCATTTTTATAATTAGTCTCCAGACCTACCGAACGAATTGTTCACTTTTTATCTACTACTTAAGTTATTTAGTTTTCACACAATTTAATTTTCATGTTGCGCCGGCTTAATAATGTAGTCAATAATAATGAATCGGTCATCATATCGTTTCGTTTATTTTTACCTCATGTTGTTTTAGCTAATAATTTACCGAGTTCAAAGTCTCCACCGACCTTCGAGCATATCCGATACCAACCCTGTATACCTAATGGTTTATACTGAAAGTTTTCAGAGCAAGAACCAACTTCAAAACCTCAACAGAACCCCTCTGCCTACCATTCTGCCTGAATCAAATCGTTAAAGATAATTTAATTATTTTGAACTTTCGTTTTCCGCTGTCACTTCAACCGGCCCGCACGCTTGGTAGAATAAATATTTTTGCAAGTCACCTTTGTTATTTTTCACTTTGGTTTATGACGTTATTGGGAATGCCAGTGTTACTTCACTGAAAATATAATACTAGTTGCTGCGCCTTCGATATTTTCTGGATCGCACATGCTCCCCAATGCCGAGAACGGCAACCACCCCTGATAACGGTTTGCCGCAGTTGCCACCGAGCCCAGCAACCCAAATATTCTTTCTGAGATTAGCTGTTACCATGCACCATTTGACTTGTTTCTACATATCATCTGCCGCGGTTCGGGAACACGATTCTTCACCGTAAACACAGAGACGAGAATGTAACATTTCATTAAAATCTGGTTGATGCGCAAACCTCCTGCTGCACAGGCAGAGTTCGAGAGATCGAGTCAGCGTTATAATGCCCTCATCGAAGCCCTTCGGGGGTCAGAGGGTTCGCTGTTGTTACAGCCAGACAGGCCAGCAAAGATCGTACTGGTCTCCACTGGCTGAAGTCGGAAGTATCGCGCCCAAGAAATGTTCTTTAAAACCAAACCAAGTCCTGCCATGCAGCATGGTCCCGAAATCTGAGCCACAAAAAGGCCAGAAAAGTCAGCTCATTTGAGAAGCAGAGATCATGGGGAGTGAAACATTATATTGGAGAATCATTCTTCTGGCTTTGCGTTTGCTGGCTTTGAGACACGGAAGAAAAGCAGGTTTTGAGCAAAAATACACTGCTCTTGTAAAGCTTTAATACACCAGGATTAATTTCGGCATAGTGCTGAATGACCGATGTTGGAGCCTGTGCAAAAAGGTGATCGCCTCCCACCCTTCCCCACCAACCCATACCCGCCCGATACTAACCCTCTCAAAGCCATCCCCATCAAGATGTTCTGGAACAGCGACCTGCCATCCCCATGAGCCTGCAAGCGTTCACACGGATCGAAGCTCCACTAAAATGATATCGCTTCTCCCCACATAACCACAAACGGAACGCAAAACATGTCGACACTGAGTCACCTGCCCCAACACCGACTTCATCTGACGACGGAATTTTCTCCATTTCTTCTGAGGTCGAGAGCCTCTGCCCACCCAATCCTGACTTTGATGGCCATCAAGTCAAATTAGTGGTGAAAAACAAATTATGCTTGTTTTGCCCACCACACCACACACTTCTAGTAAGCCCCGCCTCTAACCTGGAGATAGATCTCCTATTGAACGCAACCCAACATCTTCCGCCCTTATTGTTACCCGTACCATTCTTCTGACAATCTTTAAAGGATTAGCTCACCATCATACTGCTGACCACAAACGTGCCATCCAAAAACATGCCACCAACAAACCTTCGGTTTTAAATTGCTTGGTCATCTATTTTCCTCTTCAGTTTGGCCCTCCTTTTCTATTTTTAGTTTGTTCATGTCTTTATTTTTAGTGTTCATTTATTTCGTTATTGATGAGACAGTACTTTCTATGGGCCCATTTGTTGATTATGAGCTTGAAAAAGAGCTTTCTTATTTGAGATTTTATATGATTCTAATATCTGATATTAAGACAAACCAACAAAGTAGTTCGACATCGTGTCTTTTATAATGATTACATGAAATTAGAATGTTTTTGTCGCACCCGTGACGAAAATTTCATTTTAATGATTATTTTGTTTAATATTACTAATTAATGAATGGAATGCTTGTGAATATCGAAATAATAAATGAATAAAAATTTATATATATTTTCGAAACTTTTTCAAATGGTCACACCATGCCTGAAAAATCATGTTATCATGCCCCATGAACTATATTCCTACATCTTCCCAAGAAAAGTCTGACCCGCACCCTGATACCACTTTATCTCAAACAAATGCTGAGCCTGATATGCAGACTCAAAATGACCACACTCTTATTAACGATACAAACCAGCTCACCACAATTGTTGCACAGCCCTTGAAACGGCCTTCTTCAAAACACGATTGCTCACGTTTCAACAAGAACCAACCACACCCCAAAACTTATCTTCACATAAAAGACGAGCGTTATTTGATAGGCCGCACCACAGAAGACACTCTGCATGAGCTGCGCATCACTCTACCAGCCTCCTCATATTTGTATCAGATATATCTCCATTTTCACGACGTAATTAAATGGTTATTTTGCCCTTGAGGAGCTTGCTTGATTTACTCAGTAGTATTTATTTTCGGGGCCCAGCCCATGCCTGATTGTGCCACGCCCTGCATAAAGAATATGACGAGCGACATCCTGATGCACGGCAAAGGCACCACTTAGCTGTTCACCAATAAGAACAAGTAGTGAGCTGAAGGCCTTGTCCATTTCCTCGATGTTGCTACTCGATAGTGAAGTGACGTTAATCTTCATTTTTCAGTCCGTCTAATCTGTCCGAGAGATAATCACCGCCAGAATACAGACCAGCCTCCTTATTGTTATGAGCGCCATGTTATGAATAAAGAAAAAGAGGCCCCGTCTAAAACCGTTCCACGAAAGCTGAAACCAGTAAAATCAAAATTAAAAACCCACCTGCACACAGTTACTCTACCGCAAGAGGATCATCTCATCCTCCGCCAGTCAGACTGTCCAGCCTAATATGGCCACATTGAAAGATATCCTATGGATCAATGAATAGTTAAGTCGATGGAGGTTAAAGGTCTCACTGATTGGACCATAGATTAGCAAAACACACTATGAAGACACGCTCAAGGTAGCAGAGCTGGGAGGACCTCGAAAATCACAAAATCGGATGAGCAGACGCCTTTCTTTGAATGTCCCCGCCTCTGCAACCTCCTTCTACTTTAAAATCGGAACAACAGCCTGGCATGATGAGGAATTTTCTGTTTCACGAATACATTAAAAGGTGCTGAGAGTTTCTTCAGTGCATGATGGTTCTCAAAAATTGAGTTAGAAAACACCATCATCTTCCTCATGCCTCCCACTTGAAAACCAGCTCACTGGCCTGAACGACACGTCCTCTGTTTCTCCCACTGCACCGCTACCGTTTCACCAGCATGTCTTCCTTCTAATCTTCCCCACTTTAAACCAGACTGAGGGTTGATGCTGACACAACGCGTCAATTTAACATAGATCGTTAAACGATTTAAACATTTTCTGACCACCTCGATCCACCTTATCACCACACTAGGAATGCCCAGCTAGTAAAGAATTTACATCCCCGTTAAAATTATGCCCCAAACCCAGCATAAATGCACATCATACCATTCAGTCCATGTCATGATTTGTTTGCTGACAAACACACGACTTTACAATCTTCAAACCACAGCAACTGATGAACCCGGAAATGCCTTCGTTCCACCATAACTTGACAAAATGCCCATCAGAACACCCTGAACCACCATTATTTCAAAAATTTTTAAAGCTTTAGGCTCGTCTTTTCCTTAAGAATGAGCCAAAATTCTCACACCCACAAACCAACCAAGTTCCCTTCATACCATCAAATAATTGAATAAAGAGAACTGCGCACACATTTTCCTGATAAAAGTTCACCAAAAGGCCTGGAGTGCAAAGATATTATTATATTTAACGTGATTAGCGCTTTCATGGAATGAGTAATCAGCCATTCTGAAATGAGCTGGCAATGGGTCTCCAGCCTTGATACCATTTGTCTTTTTGATGGTGGTTTTGATATGGGAATCTTCATGAAAACTATTCTGCAAGTCGAATTATTGTGCATGATGGCAGCCTAATCGAGCACACTGAAAACAATGTGATGAGCAAATGCATGGTTCCTGAACCGATTGGCATGAAAGCTTGTCGATTAAAATTTTTATTCTTAGTCGGTTTCTAAAAAGTGGCCCGATTTTGAGGCGGAAAATTTTAGGGGTTCGAAGATGCTAACTCCTTTAAAATGAAGCATTTCTAATGATTTGATTATTTCTGCACTTTTTATTTTTGAGAGTGCCAATGAAATATTATACAGCTTTAATTTGTTTAGTGGACCCGAGGCACAATTCTGTTTTTGAGATCAAAAATGGTCACTTTAACACAGAATGTGTCGATCTTTGACATTTTGCCTTCTTCCTTCTTTCTGAAAATTCCAGGCGCCCATGCCCGATGGATTGATGCCGTGTGAGAACTTTTAGCTCTCGATAACCTGGTGATGATGTTTCACTTATTTCGCCTGCATGATGATGGTGAATACTCTCGTGTGTTTTCTTTGATTTGTAAAATGAGCTGTTTAGCGGCCCTGGATAAAAATGAGTGGTGCTGGAGATGATAATCCCGAGTGAGTGCGGACGATTTCTGGCGGAAACATTGTCAATGATGGGTGAGCCGTCCCCAAAATGATACCATTTGATGCAGGCAAGTCTATGGTGGCCATGAAATATAGGCATGAGACCTTGTAAACTTTGCCATTTGAGTTTCTGTCGTGTTTAGGCGATTAGCTTTCAAAGATTTATTGAGGCTCAGTCAGTAAAGAATGCAAAAGCCTTATCGAGTATTTAAAGAAATGATGAGAAAGTCTATTTCGGCTAATTTATTAGGCTTCAAATGAACTATGTTCACTTTCGATAGCTGAGAAGATTGATGTGATTTTGAGCAACGTTTTTGTAGCCACTTGTACGATAACGAGTTCACGAGTCGCATATAGCCACAATTCCTGAAACTATCTGATTCCGAGCGTGTCTTTTCGAGTGAGCGTGGCTCAAATCATTCTTATTCAGAAACGACGGCCTAACACTTATACCAGCGCCATGTCAGATGGCACCTTCGTCCATCAACCAAAGTAACAATGGCATCCATCCGAAGACTCACCATACATCCATTCGATTGATAATAGCTTAAATTACATTCATTTGATGTCGCCAGAATTACAACCAGTTAACTGCAGCGCACGTAAAATCAGGCGTGCAATAAACTTAGCCACTGCATAAAACGCAACTCATGCTCATTACTCTACACCAGAGCCAACCATACAAACACCTTATGACAAGCGTTGTTCATTGCCCACGTTCGCCTTACAATAAACGCCTTGGCATTCTAGAAATATGCAATCATTCATGTTTCGCCCATTCTGAGTCACCATAAATTATTTGAGTTTATGCTAAAATTAAGAAATTTTGGTGTTAATAAAATAATAAGACAGCTGGAACAACAAAATATACAACATGAAGACTTTGAATACATTTAGTGATTAGAATTTATTTTCAGCGGTGCCTGCTCATCATTTCCTGAATGCCATCACAATCAGGTAACAGCAGCTGAAACGCACCCGTAAGATGAAAAATATGCTGAAGATAATTTTGCGTTAACGGTCGATGTGTCTGGTATGAATTTGAGTTCATTTATCCTTTCGCTTTACTATATAGCTTTCGTTGCCATCTTTCTGATGCCTTTTCGTCGGCGACCATCGAATTATCGTATGCCGAAACCAACATTTTCGAATAAATATTTAATCGCCATGCCCGATTATCAACGAAGATAAAACCCACCCGACAAACCACCAGTACGTTTTATTTTCTGTAGTGTTCCGCCTGACCTGAAAAAATAATATGACTTTAGTTTATGTTGTTTGTTAGGTTATTTGTGCTAGTTAATGACTATTAATGTGATACATTTCCTTCAGCTATTAAAATTCCAGCCCCACATGAAGCTACACCATCGGTGCTCTCCTTTCACTAAGACACACTATACTACTATGAGCGACATAGTGCTTTGCTGCATAATTTTGAGGGTTTTTATAATCATGGGAAAGATTCTGCATATAGTAATGGTCACTTTGTTTTACCTCGGGCCTTTGCCTGCTTCTAGTTATGTTTTTATGATTGCAGAGGCATGGCTCTGCAGCAAGTTCCTGCCCAACACCTACCACCACTGCCCACCTGTCCAGCCACACGGCAGCTGCAGTCCCGCCTCCTTAGAGAGCCCTCCCAACCCCATGCAAGAGAAACCCCACCAAGGTCCACCATGAGACCAGGGGATAGCAGCACATTTTGGGCACAGGCCCAGTCTGGCTGGGGTCTCACAGGCCACCCACCATGCCATTCCATTCTGAACATACTGAGCCCCGCACCCCACCACCAGGTCTTGAGCCTGATCACTGCAACCCACAGAGCCCAAGCACCCCGAGTTCCTCAGTTTACACTGCTGCTGATCTACCCAGGCAGTGATGAAAGAGGAAATAGTTATTTTGAGATATGAAGTTTCTTTCTCACTGAAAAGATTTAAAATATTCTTGAGGATGAATATTAGACAGGCACCAGATTAGTTTGATAAACATAAAATTTGAAGAGGCTGTGTCCCCGAAAAGAGTGCCAGCTGATATGTTCCTCTTTTTGTACCTTCACGAGTTTGCATTACCACTGATGGTCTGTAACGAGATTTAAAGAAGGAGTAGTGGCTTCTACGAAAACACTATTCTTTAAATGTTTGGCAGATTGAGAGTCTCACTTTAACATTGGATTTGTTTATATCGTGCGATGAGATATTTGAGAAATGAAATAAAATGCAATAATTTTCATTTCAGCTTGAGATAATGTTATTTTCACTCATTATCTCTTAAAAGACAGCTCTGCACTTTAGTGCCTTTTTCTGTTTTCTAGTACTTTAAGATGGACAGCCACACTTACTATCGGAAAGATGTTTAAAGCCAGACTTCAACTTTGATATTTTAATGAAGTAGTACTGCGGCCACTTCACCATACTTAAGACACTAAAACAGAAAATTAGGACATTGCTTGATAGGTAATGGAAATTAGTGGCCCCATGATGAGAACACGGGAAAATAAGGAAGTGGTCTGTTCTGGGATTAGGAGAACAGCTTTGATTTTGACAACTGATAATATATGAAAGCAGTTAGTTTTTATATAGAGATGACGTTTGAATATAAATACCACACTTGAGAATGATAATCAGAAAATACTCTTGATCAACACTTTTCGAAACTTACCTGACATGACACAAGTTCCCGAGCCCGCGCCCAGCTGCCAGCAAAACCATAGCCGAACAAAAACACCATATCCAAGCCCCAGCTCACAGATTCTCACATTCTCAGAATTAATCTCACCAAACAGCATGCAAAACCCCACACCCAACCTTAAAATAGATGACAAACATCAGACACCCTTATCAAGCCAATCTCCTTAATTGAGATCAGAAGAAACTCAGAGATTTTAAAGTTCATCTCGCCGCTCACCAGCCCAGCCTGGCCCTGTCCCAAACCAAGCCCCATTTTAAACAACCCCAAACACCCCAAACCCAAACTCACCATGTCTGCATTCCCACCTCCTGCCCCACCAAACTGCCCAGGCCACCACCTGTCAGTCAAATCCACCCAGGTTTGACACTAGTCAGAACCGATAAGGAGGCTTTAAATGTTCGACCTTGGCAATCTAAATAAACCTGTCAATAAAGGAGAAACCACAGAGCTGCAAAGCACCCAAAGCGCCATCAAACACTGAGCCCAAACACTGAAATGGTACTGAGGAAGATATTTTTGTTTTGACTATTTCAGTAAAATAGGAGCATGTATCAATTCATAGGTATAAATTAAATGAGACAATGGCGGCTGTCACAGCCATTGCAGATTATTTTTAAATACACCCTTTTTAAATTGACGATGGAAGTTATTAATTCAATATTACAATAACGAAGGAATCTTTAACAGGCTGAGAAGTTGACAGGTCACTTTTACCACTGTTTCTATTCATTTTAAGCACATCGGCTCATCTGCGGGTTTATCTGTATTCATCCCAAAGAGGGAGCTAGAATTTTAAATTTGAGAAAACTACTGATAAAACTTTATTTGTTTTTAACGTCTCACAAATAACTTAGAATTTGAGATTGAACAAGAACAATGAGCCTCAAACCACTGATGAGAACAGACCACCATTGTAACCAAACCTGCAAGCACTCCAAAACAAGACCAGCAATCCCATGATAAATTGCATGGCCTCATGAGACACGACAGGACTGATTCTGTTCAGCCTCTTGAATATCCAGCTGATAACGCCCCATCTCCTGCCCTCCAGCCCACCTCTGACCCACCAGTACCACCCGCGCCTGAGCTAATACTTTCGGAGCCAGGTGCAGGTGGTGCAGAAGAATACTACTATTTTGCTGCTTTAGGTTTGCTGCAGTGCACAGCACAAGTATAGAAGAATTAGTAATCCTATGATAATAAACCGTTTCACCGCAACTTAGAACGCAGACAGTGACTTATCTTTCTGAGCAGGTCTTAGACTACAAAACTCAAACCCTTCACAATCCAGGAAAAGACAATAAATTTTCGATCACGCACGATAATTGTAAGATTAATCATGGCCAGTACACAGAAAATAAACAGAAAACTGAGAAACAAAATTTAATAAAACAAAACAGATTTTCATGTAATTTATTCTTTAAAGACACCAGAGATTATATTATCATGATATTGAACACTATTCAAAATATTTGGATAACTGCCACACATAATAATTTGAGCCCAACTGGTCATGGAAAAGAAGAGAAAAACCTTGTGAGAAAATCAGACAACATTAAAACGAAAAGAAAGTCCCAATGAACTCAGCAACCAGAATGACTTGACAATCAAGTTAGTTAGCAAAAGAACCTCCTTCACATTTTTCCACCACTATTTACATTTGGCCCTTTCTAGTTCTGCACATCCAATGCCAAAACGATGCACCAGCACATGAACTCAATCCTCCAGTAATTCTCCAAAATTACCCACAGGATGGCACAGTCTCATTAATCTAATATATTTGCAATTTCTGACCTGCCATAAATAAAATAGCACCCTTATAACTTGTTCAAGAGAAGTTTCCAGAAGACCATTTCTTTCAAATAAAACATCATTTCACAAAACATTTATAAAATATCATCTCAATATTCATATGTCAAATATAATATTTATAGATTGCTTTCAAATCATAAAGTAATAAAACAAGTTATTAGATTGATAATTTTTATACAGACAAACAGTTTCTATATTTCATTACAAGAATCTTACATTTATAGATGTACAACAATATAATACTTTATAACGAACACAAAATCATAGTGAATATAAAAGTCAGTCAGATAAGATGAAGGGAACCCATCAGATTATTTAATGATCACCTTTGTTAATCAGAAGTTCAAAACAAATTATTTTCCTTTTTATTATATGAACGTGCATTTGAAATTGTAATTTAATTTATATCTCCAAAGACTTGAATGAACAGCCTGAATTGTAATACCACACTGACACCATCACCAAAGTACCATTCTCAAAGACAAAATCCCACGTAAATATCTTCAAAACTGATTCTGACATTCTCCATTCAAAATATTAATTATGAAATGGTTCTCATACCATTCATCTTTAATATAATCACAAATACTTTCAATATTTAATTTCCTTAATAAAACCTTTTCACATCCATCTTTGACAAATTACAGCTGCAAATGAGTGTACTTTTCATATTCCTTATCTTTAGATTCACATCACTAATTGACACTTTAGGGAACGACCACCATGTTGGCTTAACGACTCCACAAATATCAGAATCACTTATAAGTTATAATAAGCCTCCCGTTGCATCCATAACTGCCACAGTTTATATCAAAGAAAACACAAGACATACAGTTCTATAAACATCGATGAAAATGAAAGAATAATCCAGTTATAAACTCTGTTTCTAACACGTATACAAGAAATGTTCATTAAACTTTTCAAATTTTCCTTTAGCACAAAACCTAAATGAAAATTCTTTCAAAACTCCATAATTTATTTAAACTATTACTTGCACCAAAAACATAAAATTGTAAAAGATTTTAATGAATTCAACGTATATATCATCCCTAAAAATACCAAAGATCCATGTTATCCGATGTGAAATTGTTAAATTATTTTTAAAGTGCTGTCTTTGTTCCATCTCCAAAATAACCTTTGAAACACGAATAAAAGAATTTTAAATATATTAGCCTTCGTCACAAAAGTAGTCTAACTATGCACATTCTGTCTCCACCTAACAGTACTTTCATTTCTACCAATTATAAGAGCTTCCATATTTTAGAATTTATTTTGATATGCCCAAAGGTAAGATCCATGTCCAAAACCACCATCCAAACAACAAAATTCAACAACGAACTGAGCCACATACCACCAGTGTCTCCCAGCACCATTCTGTGTTCTGCACTAATTCTTATACATGCTAATCTCAAGAAATTAAAGTTCACCAAACAGGCTCTTTCTTCAATCAATGCTTTGATAGATCCTTGATCAGAAACGCAAACCACGCCTATTAAATTTACTAGGTCCCAGTGAAAAACGGACAAAGGCCTTACAGAACCCATAGCCATCCCAGAGACAAAGAAAGACTGACCAACCTAAAGAAGTAACCTAAATAAATAATGATTCAGAAACTATCTCGAAAATAGGTCTAATGAACCAGAATGAAACGAAATTCAATGCATTCAAAGCCTGACTAAGCTCAACAATAAAGCCTGAAAACAAAACAATAAACTCAGTCCCTAATCAAACATATTTTCACAGACAAAGGAGCTAAAGTGATTATTTATAGATTCTGTTTTAGATATTTAAATGAATTAAAAACGACCATGCTTACACAGCTGAAGAGATGAAATATTAAATTTTAGAATCTGATCAATATTTAAGAATAAAAAGTGGATTTGAACCAACGTGAAATGATTTGTGGTGATTTGAATGTAGTTTGATTTCATTGAAGTTTATATTAAATATAAGGTATGAAGATGGGTTATAAATATTAATTGAAGAAATTATTTTTAAAGCACCCAAGAACAGTTGTTTATATGGACCATGAGAATGAACAAAATCACATGAACCTTACAAAATAGAGACATGGAACTAAAACCAAAATAGAGAAAAATTAAACTGAAAGAAAAGATAAGGAGATAAAACAAATTAAACAAAAATTATGAATTTTTAATAATTTTTGACAGTCTTCAAGTTTATTTAAGATTATTCGAAAGAGAATAACACGAATAAGTATTCAAGAATTATCTGAAAAATAATAATATGGGAAATTCTTAATAGAATAAGATTGATATCAATTCTGAGCCCATCCTAGAATTCAAAGAATTCAAATAATATTATCAAATACTCTCATAGATTCTGATTTTCAAAACTAAATTTTCACTTGATACTTTTGACTCTGATGTAAACCAAATCTTCCTGTAAAGGCTGACCTGACAAACTCTAAAAACCAGTAGAGGAAAAGAAAAGTTCCTGATATATCCACCACAAAATTAATGTTCTGATTTTAAGTATATGTCAAGAATATTTTTGTTTGTTATTTTCACAGGCAGGCAGCGGATAATTGAAATTGAACTCAATTCTAAATATTAGCCTCTTCAAATACTGGAATAAGCTGTGTTCCCACCCACTTTAACCAAAAATGTCAGAAAAAGCGAATGAATATTTCCAGAACAAATAGGATATTGGTGGAGGTATAAATTGAGAGCTGATCTCCTTTTACACAATGGAAGTGGGAATATTTTTCGTACACGAAGCTAAATCAGAATCTATTTGGAAGTGATTATCTTCAAAATCTACTTTTTACCAACACTACAAAAATTATAAACATAAGTAAAAATGAGAATGATCTCCAAATATTCACCTTTCCTCCCATCTAAATAACTTTAAACCCCACCTTATAACCTCCTGCAAACGTAACCCATTTGAACTTTCACTTTTTCATAATATATGAACTAGCTCTCTTTCTTATTTTCTGACTTTAGCTTAGCCCAAATATTTTCTGACATATCTTGTTTGAAAAGACATTTAGTTGTTCCCACTGAGAAACTACACAGTGCTAATACATTGAATCCCTGCACCTGAAACTGATAGCGGATGGACAACACCTGAGCCAGCATCTCTCCAACCTCCCACACTTACAGCAGAGGATTCCTGTACATCACCACGAATGTGGCCCAGCCCAATACCTGACCCAGCCCCAGGAATAAATGGCTCCTGAATCCATAACCTGATCGTAAACATCACAGCTGCAACCGTGACTGAGGCCACTGGGTTTTAGATTGGGAGGCAACGCTATTAGTTCCTGATGTCACTGGCACCAAGATAGAGCAAAGAAGCTCATTTCATCGGTGACTCGCATTAAGAGGCTCTGGAACCTTGAGGATCAGAAACATAATATTTAGATTTTCATGAAGAAACCAGAACTTGCTGGTTGCAAACAAAGCTGACAATAATGTGCCTACTCATTAAAGGAAAATCAACCAACAAAATTATTTATTCTACCAAACCATTTTAAATCTCAATAATACTTTATTTGCTCATGTAATACTTGATCCAATGAGATGATTAATTTGGATGTCAATACTACACAAAAAGAAATTTCTATCCAAAGCCTAGAAAGAAAACAGGTTACATACTCATGTGTTTTCAACTACATTAAATTTATCAATTATAAGGAATTGAAGTAAACGATGAAAGATTTGAGAAAATGAACATCAAAGTAAATTTTACGATATTAAAAATTAAAGGAATCAATAATAACATAATTGAGAGATGAAGGCAATGTAATTAAAAATAAACTGAAACGATATAGACATTAATCTATTATTATATTGAATATGCTGTAATAAATGGTGTACAACCAAATATTAAATTGTATGGATGGTTAAACAAAATTAAAATTAAAGCAAAGGATAAAAATTGATCTGAATTGATGGGTTGACTGAAAGAAAAGCGATCCTAACTGTGGTTTAGCCCTTGAATTTGGCTTCAAAACTGAAATGACGAACAGAATTTGAATTATTAGAGTCTGCCAAAGTCTCAAATGACAAAAACAATAAAATAGTGCAGACTGCCTGTCGTAATTCTACATTCTATGACTGATCATTGC